>JASAMX010015262.1:0-44166 GCA_030248175.1 Microlaimidae sp. YZB2_3
TGATTGGCCAAAAAAATGGTCAAAAAACCAACAAAAAAGTGTTCACCAATCAAAAACATGATTATTAATGAGATTTCTATCCATGAAGTGGTGAGGTATAATGGAGTCGTTTAACCTCAAAATTTTGAACCTCCCTCCTAAACAAAAATCGAGTTCTCCTCAGAAAAGTTCCCTTTTTTTAATCTCCAGAATTTTAATCTGACACCTCTAAAATATTTTGTTTTGAAAATCCACAAGACGCACCCTGACCCTCTTTTAGATTTCAAAATTTTCCATACATCCTTCCCAGAATTTAAGATGCAATTTACCGCCGGTAACCAACCACCTCAAACCCTTCCTTCACTCTTAGCTGCCTAAAAACGGTTCTTATATAAACTTGAATATACTATATTTTTACTTTAAAAGAAACATGAGTGAATATTTTAAAACAATAATGCTATTTAAAGTGATTAAAACGAATTTTGGTTTTAAGGTGCTATGAATATGGGGTTTAATTTTTTGTGTTTCTTATTTTTGTTTAAGCATTAGAAAATATTTAATTTTTTACTTTTTGAAGTAGTTTTAGAGTTTCTAAGTGCTTAATATTAAAATAATCTTATTTTTACAATTTCATATGGGTATTTTTTAAAGTTTATTATGCAGTAAACATTGTTTTTTTTAATAAAAAATGTTGGTTAAATGTTTTATTGCTTTACATATTCATTTCAAAAAAACTATTCTTGATAGTTAGCCATTTTGACTTTTTAAAATTAAAAACTGAAATACAATTTAGGGTAGTGCATTAATTTCAGCACTTTTTAATTTTCCAATGTAACTTTTCACTGTATGGCCTGATTTTCATGTTTGATAGCTCATTTTAAAGCTTTTACGATACTGCGTTGCGTCATAAAAATTCACTGTACGAAAGTTGTTTTTTTACTTAATTAAATCAGTTTTTTAAAAAATGGAAAATTGCCGAAATTAGATATATGCATTTAATTTCGGCACTTTACAAACAATCAATTGTTTCTCAGTCAAAAAATCATCATTTTCAAAAATTTAAAAACCTATCATTATCCCCAAACAGTTTTCTTTATTTTAAGCTTCTACTTGTTGTTCAACGTGTAACTGGTAAAAAGTTACAGCTAAAATGCTAAATGGTATCAAAATGAGGAAAATTTGGGAAAAAAGTGCATTTAATTTCGGCACTTTTTAAAAAGATCCCCTTAATCGAGTTTAAGTGCAGTGCTATGACTCCTACACATTTCAACGTAGTCTTTTAACTATTTACAACTACAATTTAAGACCCGACCACTAAATTCAACCCGTTTTTACCTACAGCAATAGTGTGCCGAAATTACACTATTTTATTTTATAACGATTGCTCACCACAGACGCAACGTAGAACCACGAGGACTAAAAATTCGGAAAATAGACTAAATTTTACCAGGACGGTTTAATTTTTAAACCGATTTATTGCGTAATCATGAAATGCCCATGTTCTAAAAACAAGTAACATTTTTGATAAAATTATAAATCACACAATTTCACATGAAAATATCATAACAAAAACAAATAAAAAGCTCACGACAGTCATTACATATAATTAGCTCTCATTTGAGCTATCAAACGTCGTATTTCGTCCAGGATTACCAAAGATATAGTACAAAATCAAAAATGCCCAATTGGGAAAAGTGCCGAAATTAAATGCACTACCCTACAAGAGAAACTTTAAAATTGTAAAATTAACCCTAAAAATAATATTTTTAAAATATAAAGCTAAGACCTAATGCAATAAACGTTAAAAAGATCTTTAATGTTAAGTTTACCTAAACTTAGCAATGCAATGCCAAGAGTTACCTTAAAAAAGGGATAATTTTTAAAATTTAGGAACATTTCCATATTTGTCAGTTTGGCAAAAGCTAAGGCTAAAGTGCTTTAGTACTAAGCCTTTTTTGGGCTTAGTACTAAAGCTAAGGCTAAACGATTTTTAAACCTTTAGTACTAAAGCTAAGGCGCGGCTAAATTGAAATTTCCCGGCAATGCACACCCGTAATTCGTCCTACTTGGATTAGTACAAATATTTGTCTAAAAATACGCCCAGGATGAAATCTCCTTTTTTCCTGTTCTTTTTTAGAATTTTTTAAGGTTTTTTTTACTATTAGAATCTTTTTTTAGTTAAAATTTTAATTTACTACACCCTGGTAAAAATCCATTGTTCTAAAAAGAAGGAATCTCATGCGCATCAAAGGACACCGCGTGCATAAAGGGAGGCCGGGCATTTATGTTTAATAACCAGCTGGCGCCTTTCTAATAACCCACCAGCCTGGTATTCTTTTAGCCATATTTGCACCTTTATTTTGAAGCCGCTTTGCCGCTGCTCCTCCGACAATCTATCCCATGGAGCAAAATATATATGGCGTGATCACGAATAGTATATGACATTTTAAAGCTAAAAAAATTCTGAAGTGTATTTATAATTTTTTAAAGATTTATATCGTTATAAAAATTTTAGCTTAGAAATATATGACTCATCGAAAAGTTGTGCAAAGAAGAAAAAAAGTAAAGATAATAAAAAAATCAAAGAAAAGCAAAATGAGTAGAAAATCACAAAAAAATAGAGGGAAAAAATAAACACGTGAATTACATAATTAAATACACAACTATAGGTAAAATACTTATAACTGAGAACGCAGGCGTGGTTTAATTTTTACTTTTTTTATTAAAAAACACACGTCATTTTACCTGTTTTTAATGAAAATTTTAAAAAAATCATTGCTAATATAAGATTATTTTATAGTAATAGATGTTAGTGTCCAGAAGTTTATTGTATATGTATGCATTTTGTAATCAACGCTTGTATTTTTGTTTATATTCTGTTATGCTATACCTTTAAAATCGATTTTGGTTTAGATTATTTAGTGGCAAGTTGACATTTAACCTTGCCGTGAAATATTTGCTGCCACCTATTTTAACGGCGCAGTGTAAAATGAATCATTTTAACTTATTTCCCGCAAGTGGTTCCTACGCGCAAAAGAGAGCATGCCAACTGTAAAAGTGCATACCTACTCATGAAATTAAAAACTCATTTCACTCACGAAATTAAAAACTCATTTCGGATTTTACAACTTCGAGCGAAATTGGAAGCGTGCCTCTATGATTTCTGCTACCATTACGCTGATTAGTTGATTTAGAAGACAAAAAACAATTCTGTTCAATTATTGGAGTATACAAAAAGGCGAGAGTCGCAGCTACGACAAATTTACCTATACACGCTGCTCTTTTACTATAAATGATGATAAATTAGACAATTTTGTCAAGTTATTAAAATATTTTAATATTTTTCCATCCATATACAATTCTGAATGTGTGTTGTAAGCTCTTGAATACCATTCTACAAAACAAATCAATGTACAAAACTTGTTGTAATTCTATAAATGATCAAACAACATACAAAATAAATCAATATACAAAACTTGTTGTAATTGTATAAATGATCAAACAACATACAAAACAAATTAATATACAAAACTAGTTGTAATTGTATATATCATCAAACGAATTTAAGCATTTTTAGAATTAAATATACAGAATTTTAAATCTAAGTTTACAAATGGAGTTTTTGGATTATGACAAATGACCTTTATATGAATGACTTATTATTCCTTGAATCTCACGTAAGATTAAGATTAAGGTCTGGAACATGTTTTTGTAAGAGTTGAATTTCTTTAATTTTTTTTTAAACCGCACTAGAAAATACTAAACGTACTTTTCATCATAGTGAATCAGCTGCACGCAGTTCATGCTTATGCTCATTTTTCCAAATACTGTTAAAATTTATTTAAGAAAAACTTAGTTCCATCAATTTGAATAAGCTTGCTAAAATATCACAAGTTTTTTTTCCCATTTTTTTGAAAGTAATTTGGTTTTTTAGTTTTTATCATTATGCATCTCAAGTTTAATATTAGGTGATTGAAGATTCCCCAAAAAACCACTATTGTGATATAGAAAGATGTAGATGACGTAAAATAAGATCAGGTTGAATTAACATTAAGAATGCATAAGAGTAAAGAATGTCCGACTGTGGTTTTTACCCATTTACCTTAAATTAAAACTTATAATTTCAACACAATCAGCGACTAGTCATGGACGTGTAATCAATGCGAACACGGAACCAGTCCTTTAATGCAGAAATCGACGCCCTGAGAACCAGAATGGTGGAGTTTGAAGAGGAACAGACTGCATGGATGGCCAAAAAGACGCAAATGAAGGTACAGCTGAAAATTCTTGAAGAAGCTGCTTAGATGTCGAATCTCCATAGCCTTTTTATTGTTGTTGCTGACGTCTGCCAATAAGTGATTAAGCCGATTTTGCCGCTTTTGAACGACCTGTTCCATGACCGTGTTTACTGGATGCCAAAAAATAACAGGATTCATTTGCAGTTGTTTCTGGACTACCTAAAACTGCCAATGATCCTTTAGAGGCGCAGCAGTACATTAACACTTTAAACATTAACAGTATGAAGCAAAGCCGTGTGATGGTTTTGGATTGTTTCTGCATAGGTCAAACAGGGTTCAGACCCAGGCTGCTTAAATAAAATTTGCCACGACCACAGCCCGCAACCATATCACTTGCTCTGGAAAAAATCTCAAAGGGATTGCGAAGTACAGAGGGTCTTTATAAGGCCGTCCCTTACCATTAAACAAAGGGCTGCCCAATCAAAGCTGATTGACATTCAAAAGAAACACAGGGAAATGTTTCATAACTCAAAGTTTTTTGAGATACAACAATTTGGAAGACTTTTTTGTATCATAACAATTTTAAAAAAATATAAAAAATGAAATATCAAACTCAGCATAGGAATTTGTGCGGTTTTCTTACAACACAGATATTACAAGAGCATTGTATTTTAATGCAAGGAGCCTCAAAAATTCTCTTACAGAGTTTGATATTTTGACCTCTGGTAATACTACTGTTTATCAAATCAAATCAAAAATGTTTATTTATCAAAACATGTGATACATAAAAAAAACATGTAATGACAAACTAGACAAGCAAAAGTGGAAAATATCCCACTCTAAATAAGTGCCTAAAAGAAATTAAAGTTATTAATACTGGGTAATAAAATCTCTAAAATCTACTTCATTTAGACATTTTTTTAAATGCTTTAACAAACTCTCGGTTACAACGCTGTTACCTAAAAAATTCCAACATTTAATAGTTATGAGAACACCGTTTTTTACATTTTATTTAAATTTTAAATTTTAAATTAAATCCAGAAATTTTAAACAATTTACTTGACCCAGAAAACAAATACAATACTTTGCGATATGTTAGACAGAATAATGTTAATCATGGAGGGGTTTTAACTATAATGAGAAAACAGAACCAAAAAATTTATGTAGAAATTCAAAATTTTATGAAGTTGAGTTAACAGCTTGTGATGTAGTCTTAAAAGACTTGAAAATTCGAAGTATATGTTTGTATAGGCGCTCAAAAACATCTAGAAAAGAAGATGAATTGATTTTTGAGCTACTTAAACATTTAGTTTACAATTTTACAAGCAGTGTAATACTTACTGGGGATTTTAATCTCCCAGGTATCCAGTGGGGTAAAAAAAATTTGTCTCAGGTAACCAAAATGAATACCATTGGTTTATTTTGTGTTGTGAATTAGGTCTAACCCAGTTACTAGAATCCCATACCAGAGGTGAAAACTATTTGGACTTGATTTTTACCACTGATGTTGACGTTTTTAACCTTGTAAATATAACTACTAATTTTCTAAACTCTAACCACTCTTCAATAGCATTTGCTCTTAATATGTATATTGAACCTCAATTCATTGATGAAAATCAAAATAGAATGGTACCTAATTTTGCTAAAGCTGCTTATGATTCCCTGTTTTTGTTATATGCTACGCATAATTGGGATGAGCTTTTTAAAAACTGAAAGACGGTGTTGAAGAACAATGGCAGTGTTTTAAGTTAAAACTTATTGAAGGGATAAATATGCATCTTCCAAAGAAATCATTAAAAAGAACTTGTAGGAAAACCAAATACACAGCAAATATTATCAAACTCCAAAGAAAAAAGTTTAAACTATGGCACAAAAGAAAATCAAAATATGTTAAAAAAAAATACAGATCATTAACAAAACAATATACAAAAGTAGTCAAAAACCACAATTTATTTTTAGAAGAGAAAATTGTTAAGAAAGGTGATTTAGAAAGTTTTTATTAATATGTAAATAAAAAAATTAAAGCTGGAAGTTATATACCTGCATTAGTTAAGGACGATTTAACACTGGCAGTTGAAGATTCAGAAAATGCTGAAATATTTGATGAATATTTTAGTTCAATTTTTATAAGTGATGATGAAAATTTAACACCATTTAATATTAATTTTGCAGAAAAATTTTAGAAGTTAAAATTTACTACAAAGGATGTTTTTAAAACTCTTAAAAAGTACCAAATAAATTTTCAAAATAACAAATTGTATACCAACTTTTTCTTTGAAACGCTTAGTTAAAGTTTTAGCTGGACCATTGGCACTAATTTTTAATGAATCTTTTAATACTGAAAGGCATTTAAACGATCAGTTAATATCCCCAGTCATACCAATTTAAAAAAAAGTTAAAAAAACAAAAAAAAGATAGCTATTGTCCAATTTCTTTGACATTTTTTTCCTGTAAAACAATGTAGCATTTTGTATGTGTCAAACTTTTCTGCCTTTTTCCATAAAATTTTATCTAGGTCTCAACATGATTTTAAGGATAAAAGTTCTCCAGTTACACGACTACTTGAAGCACTTAATGATTGGACCTTAGCTTTAAGAAATAAAAAATGTACAGATGTAATTTATTTAGACTTTTCCAAGGCTTTTGACATTGTCCATTGTCTTACACTGAAAGTTTTATATAAACTTGAAAAATATGGGGTCTCAGGCAAATTTTTAAACGGGATTAAAGCTTTTTTGACAAACAGAGTTTTAAAAGTAGTAATAAAGAACTTAATTTCTAGCCCATACAAAGTTACAAGTTCAGTACTTTAAGGTTCTGTCTTAGGACTAGTTTTATTTTTGGTTTACATCAATGATATGATGGATGAATGAATGATGGAATGTGTGGAAAATTCCAAGATTAAATTATTTGCAGATGATGCAAAAATTTATACAGAATTTTCTATCCATAATCAACAGGAAAAGTGTTTAAAAATCTCAAAAAGATTTTGATAAAATTGTAGAGTGGGCTAAGTAATGGCAATTCAGATTCAGGCAATTTAGCCTATAATAAACGTGAAACATTTTCATATCAGTATTGCTTTTAATAACTGTTAAAAAACAATTATAGAATTAGCAGACAATTTCTTAACAGTGCAACAGTTGTCGTGATTTGGTAATTTTTATGTCCTCTATTCTTAAATTTTCTCATCATTGTCAAAGAATTGCAGATATTGCAATAAAAAGATATGCTTGAATTTTTCGCGCATTAACAGCTAAATCAGTTCAAAATTTATTAAGAACATAGAAATCCTATATCTGACAAATCGTGAAATATGGCAGTGTTGTTTGAAAGCCATACTTGAGCAAGAATATTGATTTAATTAAGAATGTTCAAAAAACTATACCAGAAGGCTTTACAGATCTTGTGGTCTGGGATATGCAAGTTATGAGAATAAATTGGCTTTTTTAAAACTTGAAAAGTTCTCTCATAGAAGAGTCAAATCTGATCTTTGTGAAATATATAAAATTTTAAATAAAAAATCTTGCTTACAACCAAACAATTTTTTTAGTATTAATTTACTTGAGGTCACCCTTTTAAATTACAAATTGATGACAGTGGAATTAATGCCAGAAAATTTAGTTTTTCTAATCGTGCTATTTTTGATTGAAATAGTTTAGACTTGTCCCAGGTAACTTTTAATTCTGTCAAAAATTTTTAAAAAAATCCATACAAGTCATGCATTTTAACTAAATTGCTTGCTCAGTATTAGTCCTGAACCTTTTTTTAAAGATTTTGCTTTTTGTGCAACATTTTAGCAAATTTTTATACATACATATTTTTTCTTAACTTTGATCATTTTTATTTTATGTTATGTTATTGATCAGATAACAGAATTAATATTATACTAAGCATAGTCTATGCATAGTTTAATTCTACTGTTTTCATCATTTCATTATTTCTTTTCTTTTTTTTCTCTTTTTCTATTTTTTTATTTTTTTTCATGAACAACATCAATTTTGCGACTTAATTGTCGCCAATATGAAACACAATTCTAACAAGATACCAATGAACATAGCTATCTGATATGACTTTAAAGGCTTAAAAAAGAGCCCTTATTTAAGTCAGTTTTAAAAGTTTTCTTGAATGCATCCAAAGAATCGACAGTTGCTTGCGATGGGAGTAAGTTGTTCCAAGGTCTAACCACCCTATTAGCAAAAGAAATTTTCCTTGTATTAATTCAGCTTTCTTTGGTGGTCAATTTAAAGGGATGACCACGGGTGAGCTGCAGGTTAAACTTAAAAAAATCATTGGCTTGCAAATTGTTTAAGCAATGTATAATTAAAGTACTCATATAAATCAATTTTGCCTCTTCGCTCCTTCAATATTTCTAAACCTAGGTAATCCAGTCTTTGTTCATAACCAACAGGTAACAACTTGCATTTATAAAACAACCGTCTAGTGAAATTTGGTTGCAATTTTTTCAAAATGTTTATATCTTTTTGTAAATAGGGGTTCCAAACTGCACTAGCATACTTCAGAATTGGTCTAACATAGGACTTATATGCTCTGAGAAGATTATTTCTAGAGTTTGAATTGAATGTTCTAAAAATTAGTGATATCACTCTTGAAGCTTTTCTTGCTGTGATTTCACAGTGTTTAGAAAATTTCATATCATGGGATATATAAACACCTAGGTCACGCACCAATTCTGTAGTTGCAAGTACGTTATTACCAAGCTTATATTTACAAATTAACTCTGCTATGATTTTAAATATGAAGAACTTCACATTTATGATCTGATAATTGCAATTGCCAGTCTTGTTACCAGCTGTGTTTTCTATCTAAATCTTTTTGAAGTTTTGAGGTTTGAATGTGGTAATCTTTAGATGAAGATTTCGCAAACAACTTTATATTATCTGCAAAGAGTCTAATTTGTGAGCACTTAACACAATCTACAATATCGTTAATATATATTAAAAATAAAAATGGACCCAAAACAAAACCCTGAGGAACTGAACTTTTTACAGGAAATGATTTGGATACTGAGTCATTAATTACAACTTTAATTTCCCGCCCAACTAAAAATCCTTTTATCCATTTTAAAAATTTACCAGAAACACTATATTTTTCTATCTTATATAACAATTTTTGATGTAACACGGTGTTAAAGGCCTTGGCAAAATCCAAGTAAATGACATCAATTAAAAGTTTATCTTTTAGTGCCTGCGTCCACTCATTAAAAGTTGTGGTACACATGTTGTGATTGGATCGCAAATACTACATTTCTCACTAAATCTAATGATAGCAAGTTATCCGAGTCACCTATTAATATTTATTTTTGTGTTATATATTAACATTGTTCACAGTGATATTTATTGTCTACATGATAAATTTTCTACCTAATACTGCAGATTAATCTACATGTTAACCACTAATTTGCGGGGTGGTGTGGAGTTCTTCTGCGTGGTGCCTGGCGTGCTATGTTAACACTAGCTTTTGTCATGAGATTTGCAGAATAAAGTGGTAACACATTTTGCTCTATAAAACTCAGACAGAAACAATCTTATAGGTAAAATACCCGTAGCTGAGAACGTAAGACGTGGTTCAATTTTCGCTTTTTTTCTAAAAAAAACATCATTTTACTTGTTTTTAATGAAAACTTAAAAAAATCCATTGCTAATATAAAATTATTTTATATTAATTGGTCTTAGTGTACAGAAGTCTAGTTTATATGTATGCATTCTGTAATCAACGCTTGTATTTTTGTTTAAATTTTGTTATTTTATACGTTTAAAACCGATTTTAATTAAAATTATTTAGTGGCAGGTTGACATTTAACATTGCCGTGAAATACATGCTGCCGTTTATTTTAACGGCGCAGTGTAAATGATTTATTTCAACTTGTTTCCGGCCAGTGGTCCCCACGCGCAAAAGAGAACATGCGTACTGTAAAATTGCATACTTACTCGCAAAATCGCGAACTCATTTTAGATTTTACAAGCTTAAGTAAAGTTGGAAGCGCGCCCATACATGATTTTTGCTACCATTACGTTGATTAGTCGATTTAGAAGACCAAAAACAATTCTGAGCGATAATTAGAGCATACAAAAAGGCCAGAGTTGCAGGTACGAGGATTTTACCTATATCGGAAAAACGTTCCACAACACCTATTACATGACACAGTTTACTGTAATGTCTTCCCTCTTTGTGTACCAGTATAGAAGATGTGGCAACCACAAATAATGCATACATAACAATAGTAATCTTAACCATTTTTTAGATATATATTTACACAAACATTACTACATACAAAGTGGTTTTCAACTTAGTGATTTGTTATAAATACTTAACAAAACTGAGGGGAATGGCCATACCCAACCGCAAATTTGCAAACAAGTAAATTGCGAACGTAAAACTGTTTGATAAGGTTTTTTCACGTAATCTTGTCAAATATTCAACGTTTTTTTTTTGTTGAATCCAACGTATAAATTATATTGCATGTTAAAACATGAAATGTTTCAAATAATTTAAATCATTTGACAGTATTATGTAGAAAAATTTTATCTATGTATTTTGCGTTTATATTTTTTTTTACTTTGCAAACTTTAAACTGGAAAAAAAATTACGAACGTACAATTTTCAACTGAGGTTTTTTCACACGTAATGTTGGCAAATATTCCAGGTTTTTTGTTGCGTCGGACGTATAAATTATTCCTATGTTAAAACGTGGAATATTTTGATTAATTTGAATTATTCAACAGTGTTTATTATGTAGAAAAATTTCATCAATAAGTTTTGCGTTTGCAAATTTTAATATCTACATAATAAAAAATCTAAAAATTGATTGAATAAAATATTACTATTAGAACATTTGTTTAGTTTTTATTTCATTTAGAACACAAAGTCGGATATTCTCTACTCTTATGCATGGTTGATAAGATAGACAATGTGTCTGTATTAGTAAGAAACAAATTTTACATTTACTTTCTGAAAATTTACATTTACTTTCTTTACCTTGATTTGGATTGTGGAATCACACTTAAGGCTCAAAATTTACTGCCTTTGGAATCCTGACGATATAGTTTTGAAAATCCAAACAAACAGACACAATGCTTTTTGTAAACTAAACCACCCCTAAAGATAAAAACAAGTGAAATAAAGTGTTTTTCAGTAACACAGCCTTAATTTTTTTTAAAAAATAGAGAAGCAAAAACAAGGCGACAAACTTTTTAATTGCAAACTTTATCATGGGTGGCGTGGAAACGCTACGGGATGATTTGGCCCCGCGATGCCGCCCCAACCACTATTAGAGAAAGTGGAAAATTTTAAAGTTTAGAAGTTTCTTTTTCTTCTTATTATTATTATTCAAACGCCAATATTTTAAAACTGTTATTCCTAAACAACTATTACTCCAAGAGGGTTCATAAAATAGTCAAAAAACTTACGCAAGTTCGTTATAAGCCACTTTTTTCAATTATGTTTTTAGTATTGATTTATTGATCAAAATAAAAAACTCGTAAAATACACAAACATTTTTTCTGATCGCACAATAAAAGCTTTCCCGCAACAATGAAAAATTTGCCAAGTCTCATAAAACAGCAGACAAATCGACAGCTGTCTGCGGTTGGTTTATCTTTTTTCCTGACTTTTCCAGCATTATTTAGTGTCAAGAATGTAGAAACAATCAAAACAATTTTTTTCTTCGGTTTTTTAGAAGTGTACTGGTAGGTGCAAAAGCGCCACAAGGAAAAAAGTTGTGCGACGGCGGTCAAATTCTAATTAGAAAATATAACTTGAAATGCATCCAAATTTTATCCGTTACTTTTTTTTCTTCTTCCAATTCTTTTTCAGTTTATTGATAGTATTCCCATATCCTATTTTTTACATTTTTAAATGCCACGCGTTGAAAAACTCTAAGAAAAATTCTATAAGTATGAAAACAGATTAGTGGTAAAGTAACCACTCGTTTTTTTAGAAAATATCACGTGCAGAGAAACACATGACGCAACTAAATAATAATTGGTTACATAACCGCTGAAAACTTTTTTAAATTTTTCTCGGCCGCGGGTTTATTGTTTATTTCTTCCTGGCGGAGAGCGGTTACGCCCTTAATTTCAGCCTGGACGATTTTAGCTTTAGGTACTAAGTCGCTGATAATGGCCTAAACTCAAATAAAGTTCTTTTTTTTTCCTTTTTTTCCCTTTTTTTATTAGTAATAAAAGTAATAAAACGTTTAAAATTGCGGCAAGAAGTCAAACTTTTTGATTTTGATAATTTTTCATGAAAACCGACTCGTGCCCCAAATAACCCACAAAACTTTTTTGAACAAAAGATAGTAGTTCAGAAGTTATTACCCCCCGCTCCCCCAAAAAATGGCGTTTTTCGACATTTTTTACATGAAAGATTACTCAATGGGTATAACAATTTAAATTACAAATTATCCATTCAAAAAAAAAACACACAAACGACGCCAGTGATTTGATGATGTTTGCCCAAAAATTTTTGCCGTCATTTCGTATTTTTAGCGAAAAAATCGCGGGTTTTTTGTACGGGAAACGCAGTGTCTCAAGAAATAATGCACCAATCTTAACAATCAAAATATCAAATTAAAATAGGGTGTAACCGCTTTCTTAAAGTGCATAGCTTGTAACTTAAATCGTTATACCCATTGAGCTTTTTTTTCGTATTGAACTGTCAAAAAACGCCATTTGGGGGGGGCTCATAACTCCTGAACCATTTAAGATATTTTGTTAAAAAAGTTTTTGTGGGCTATTGGGGACATGGGTAAAGTTTTCACAAAAATTATTGAAATCGAAGACAAAAAGTTTAACTCTGCACCGCACCTTTAATTTTAATGCGACAGTGTTTTCAATAAAACTGATGGTGCTACAGAACATTACTCTTTCAGACACCTTACTTGTTTTTGAGACCAGTATTTTATACTATTGTTTAGGTGTTTAAAGTAATCATTGCAAAATAAATTACTATTTACTGGTTTCTATTCAAACCATTATCAACTTTACTGCAATTATGAAATCTATTAATAAGTTTACTACATTTGCTTAAGACCAATAAATACTAAATGGTTTATCTGTAATCATTTATAATAAATAAGTAATTAACTAATAAACACCTACAAAACGAATATTTTTCATTGTTGTTCCCAATTTTTATTGAGATTAATTGAAAAAACAAAAAAATAATCATTTGTTTTGTTTGTAAAACTAACTTCGATTCAAAATAGTTTAAACACATTATTGTGTTCACAAACTCAACCGAAAAAAATCTATAATATATTTTAATGTGCAATTTTATAAAAAAATATTGATTAAAACAAACTTTTATTCCGCATATTGAAAAATTTTACAATTTACAAACAGAAAAAAATGGCTAAGAAGAACGAACCTCCGGAAAAATTTTAATTTAAGATTGTTTTGAATGAAAGAACAATATTATTTTTCCCAAAATACATGAAAAACAATTTTTTTCAAAGAATTTTTAAATGAAGGAAAAAAAAATGCAAATTAAATCTTTAAAACTGAACTGGAAGCATCGAAAAGCGTGTGCACAGGCTTTAACTCCCTGGTTTGAATTATTTTAAAAGCTTCTGCTGGGAAGTTTGAGTTGTTAGAACACGTTATTTTAAAAAGCGTGTTTTGGATGGAATTTTTATGACAAACAGAACAAAACGATTAAAAACGAATTTTTAAAAAATATGGATTAAAACAAACTTTTATTCAGCATATTGAAAGAAACCTACATTTTACAAACAGAAAAAAATGGCCAAGAAAAACGAACCTACGAAAAAGTTTTGGTTTATGATCGTTTTAAATGAATGAACAAATATTATTTTCTTCGAAATAAAGAAGAAAACATTTTTTTTTCAAACACTCCAGTCCAAACCGGCGTTTTAATCGGCAATTGTTTAGTGTTAGAAGGTCTCAAAAAGGGCCCTTGTTTTGTAAATAACCAAAAACATTAATTTTGACAAAACGAAAAAACGACCCCCCTGGCTTCTTCCCTCCTTGAATTCAAAATGTGATTCACCCCTGGTTACCACCCCCCTAGCATCAGGCACCGTGTTTACCTATGCCCGCGTGTCAATATTATATGTGTATTTTATTGCCATATTTGTTTCCAAACAATGCGTTTTAATTTTTATTGGCAGTATAAATTGTCTTAGCGGTATTGGTTTAAAAAAAACGGGCTTTCACTTTAAAATCATAAAGTTTAGTTTGCAAAATTTCATGTTCAAGTTGTTTTCAGCTATTTTTTTAAATTTTTTTTTAAGAATCCATTGAAGAATTTTTTCATCAAAATTTTTTTTATATTAAAAAACATGTTTTAAAGTTTTAGATTAAAAAAATCTTTAATTATAATAAGCACGCGATTATATTCTGATGAAACAAACATGTTTTCCCCTTCAACACAAATCCAGTTTTTTTTCATCCCACACCTGGCATGTCCTTTGTAAATAGTAAGAGGGGAGGGGGTGTCAGATTTTAAAATCTAAAGGGGGTCAGGGGTCAAAAATTCGAAAATTTGGGGGGAGGGGAGGCCTGGATTTTTTTCTAGGGGTGGCCCCAAAATTTCGAGGCTAGGGGGGTGGACCCCCCTACCCCCCCCCCCTTGTTCATCTATGGTTCCCCTTTCCCCCCTTAAGCTCAAGGGCGGTCCGACCTGACCCCCCTTCCCCCTGATTAATTTAGAAGTATATTTTTTTATTTACTGTCAAAAATGCGGTGTTTTAGTTAAAAACAGTGTTTAAATACATTTTTTAGGTGTGATTAGGCTGTTTTAGTATATAAAATTTAATATTAGACCTAAGTATTGATTTAAAAAATTTTGTTAAAAAATCGAACCCCCTTGACCCCACCCTAAATTTTAAATCTCACACGCGAGGTTGAACCCCCTAAAATTCCAGAGACCCCCTGGACCCCCCTTAAAAATTTGGCCTTCCACCCGGGGGTACCCCCCCTCCTAGCGGACCCAACCAAAAACATCTCTGCGAATAATTCATAAAAAATATTATAAGCTTTACTTACCAGTACCACCAATAAATAAAATGATGATGTTTTTCCTGTATCCACCGGGTGGGTCGACTAAAGCCTCCTGGCTCCCACCTTGGCAGGTTGTATTAATTCCTTCATAATGCTAAAAGCCTAAATATTCTATTTTTTTAAATGGGATTAAAAAAAACTCAATAGTACAATAGCTCAATAGGATTTAGTATAAATAGGATTTAGTAAAGGTACAAACCAGTGGTAAATTATCGATTTGACCGATTCAAAAGTAAAAGACACATAAAACAAGTTTATACCATAAATCGGAGATGCAAACTTCAATTTTGAAGTATATTTTTTAAATATAAATGTTACGTAAGACGTTATGACCCCATTTATACCCAAAACTTACTTATCTGTGGCATATACAATTTATTATGTTAAGGAAACATTTTCACAAGCTTTTAAACAAATTAGAAGGATATTTTCAGAAAGTAAAATGTATTTTTTTTTAAATTTTAAAAGATTTTGACGTTTTATATATTTTACAATATTTTTGTCCTCCTTACCACTCTATGAAAACCGGGTACAAATGATCTAAATTTCAAATAAAAAAAAAATTCAGGCATCTTCAAAAAACACAAGACATAATCAACTAAAAACAGACTTGTGCACGGTCTGGAAATGCCCCCCCTGCGGTTTGTTGGAGAATTTGACCCCCCATTCTATTGCCTTCTCGCCCAAAAATGAAATAGTACCCAAAAAAATTGACTTTGCTATCTTAATTTTGGGCATTAAAAAGTGAATAAACTACCCTTTAAAAAATAAATGGTGTTTTATAGCCAAAAAATGACCTTTTTTTCAAGGTACATTTTATGCTGTTAAGAAAATTTTTTTAATAGTGCTTTAACCAATATGAATGAATATTTGTTAAATTGCCGAGAGTCTGGTAATTCTAAAAATATTTTTATTTGCGTCTGGTCTTCACCAATTTTGTACAGCAACCGTTTAAAAATGTATCAAAATTAATTCAGTCGTGATAAAAATTAAGATTTAAAAAATGGGATAATTTAATAAATTAAGCATGCCTCATAATACAATTTAGCTTGATTTTTAGGCTTTGCTTAGGCTTAGAAAGAATAAATCTGATTAAAAATAAGCATAAATTAGTTTTTTAAACAAAAATAAATTTTTTGTTCATATTTTCGGTGGTCCACGTGACTATCGACTTTACAATTTTTATGTAAATGTTTAGTTTCTCCCGACTTCCAGCAATGTTAAAACAAAGTTTTTATTTTAGTTTAGCGGTTATTAAAAGTTTTTTCTTAACAGTAAAAATTGTGTATATTTTGTTGGTTGTTGGTTTCAGTTACGTATTGCTCGAAAAATTTCTAAATTTAAGCTTCTACTTGTTGTTCAACGTGTAACTGGTAAAAAGTTACAGCTAAAATGCCAAATGGTATCAAAATGAGCAAAATTTGGGAAAAAAGTGCATTTAATTTCGGCACTTTTTAAAAGGACCCTCTTAATCGAGTTTAAGTTCAGTGTTCTGACCCCTACACATTTCTGTCTTTTAGCTATTTACAACTACAATTTAACACCCGACCACTTAATTCAATCCGTTTTTACCTACAGCATATGAGTGCCGAAATTACACTATTTTATTTTATAACGATTGCTCACCACAGGGACTAAAAACGTAGAACCACGGGGACTAAAAATTCGGAAAATAGACTAAATTTTACCGGGACAGTTTAATTTTTAAACCAATTTATTGCGTAATCATGAAATGCCCATGTTCTAAAAACGAGTAACAAATTTATTTTTTATAATTCGCATAACTTCACGTGAAAATATCATAACATAACAAATAAAAAGCTTACGACAGTCATCTACATATAATTAGCTCTCATTTGAGCTATCAAACGTCGTATTCCGTTCAGGATTACCAAAGATTAAACAAAAACAATTTTTTTTAAATATATGAAAAATAGGCGAAACCTGGAGGAAATTGTTGCTCAATTACAACTCTATTATAGCTTTTATAATATTTAATATTTTTTAAATATAATTTATATAATTTTTATACTTTTTAATAATGTAACTATTATGCGTTTTGTTTTATTGTATCAATAATTTGTAGTTTTTACTAAAGTATTTGAGAGTATTCAAGGTAAAATTTAATTGGGTTTGATAAATATAACTAATTGGGGGTACCGTTTTTAATAAACCCATAAGGTTTATATAAACTCTAAAGGGGTATGTGGTTATATTGCATGTTAAATTATGCCTTCACTACTCCTGCATTATGCAAATATTAATAAAATAAAATAAATAAAATAAAGATATAGTCCAAAATCAAAAATGCCCAATTGGGAAAAGTGCCGAAATTAAATGCACTACCCTATTTAATGGGCGGAGTTCCGGAGCTCCGAAGCTACCTCCGCTTCAAATGGCCGAAGCTCCAGAGCATGATATTGGAGGGTAAAGAATGCCGCGTTAACAAAAAGAAACTTTTCACAGGAAAAAAATGCCTCCCTAACCAACCAACTCTAACCAATAAGTTTCTGCCAATTCAACGACAAAAAGCTTTTCAACTTCCAAAGTCTATAGGGCCCCCGTTTTGTGCAAATGCGTTGTTCAGCCTAAAGATGTATATGGATTTTTTTTAATTTCAACATCTTCATGGCATTCCCCGACCTGTAAGCTTTGCAATGATATCTCATTTAGCCCAATCCCTTTTGTTGTTGAGGAGAAAGGTCATTCCCTCTTTAGTGAAAAAACGTTGTCCAGCATAAAGACGCCCATGTTCATTTTTCCAAAAACATGATATTCTGGCTTTACATTGGCTAATTACTCTTACCTATAAGTTTGAGCCAATTTGAAGACAAAAAAAATTTTAACTTCCAAAATCCCACCTCTGGTGAAAATGCGTTGTCCAGTCTAAAAATTTCCATAAAATTTTTTTTGAAAATTCAACCCCCCTATACGACATTCACCGGGGTATAAGCTTTCCAATGATACCTCATTCACCTTAATTCGTTGGGTGGTTTGGGAGGAGTTAGGGAACACACACATACACACAGACACACAAACATTACGTCTATTTATATATAGATTTTTCGCGTTTTAAATAAATTTTGAAAAAATTTATAAAGTTATTTAAAAATTTATTAATTTATGAAGTTTATTTATGAAATTAGTACAAAAATAAAGCGGAGCTCCGGAGCTCCTAGAAGCGGATCTCCACTCCGGAGTTCAGGGGGACATCAACTATTTAAATTTACCTTTCCTGCATTCTGTTTCCATTCGAGTTTTAGTTTCATTCCAAGTGTGGGCCATGATGGAAAATTTTCTGTCTTTTGCGTTATTCTTTCTAAAATTTACCATATTTAAAAATTTACCAAAATTCGCTATTAATTTTGGATGTTAATTTTAAAATTATAGTGCTATCCATTTTTTACGTGTGATTTAGATAATGTAAGGTATTATGTTACAATTTTTTTTGTTTTATTTTATTAAATAATTAATGTTTTTCTGTTTTGATGTATCCGTCAAACTGAATTCCCGCTTTATTGACTAATTGTTTGTATTGCATTTAAACTTTAAATAATTTTTATTCAAATTTAAAAATTATTTACTTTATCATTTCGATAAAAATACCGAAAATTTAGCGTGTGTTGTGTTGCTTTTTTGCAACACGAAAGGTAAATTAGAAAACGTTAATTTTTCCAATAATCGCTCATCATTTTGAACAAAATTACGGTAATTTTATAGCGTGCTGTTTTTTTTTCGCTGTACGTGGTACGTACGAATAAACAACAAACACCGCCAGCACACACTTAGCTTACATTGAGAACACGGATGAGTTTAATACATCTATTTTAAAGCCTTTTTAAGATTTATTTAGATAAACTGTTAATAATTAGTAGGATAACATCCAATTCCATGTTTTTGTGCCTTTTCCTTGCGTTAAAGTCCATAATTTGAGAAGAATTTCAAGGTTTCGGCCAGCACACACTTAGCACACAGCCAGCACACACATTATTCATAAAAACTCATGATTTTGTCAAGAATACATGAAAATAATTAATAATTAATTAATTTTTATGTATTCTTGATTTTGTATAGTTTTTAAAGATTATTTTTAATAAAGTTTCTAAAAATAAGTTAAATAACATACAATTCTACTTTTTATAGCTTACTTTCAACTTAAAAGTTAAAAAATAGCAATATTTTCGAAGTGTGTGCCAAGTGGGCAATTTATAAAGCTAGGCACGCTAGGCACACAGGCGCGTCAGGCACGTCAGGAACGAGCTTTAGCGTACGCGTTCCTAAGCCTAAGCGAAGCCTAAAAAACAACCTAAACTTTATAAAATAGCTGCGTGGAGAACGTTTAGATTGTTTTTAGGCTTTGCTTAGGCTTAGAAACGCGTACTGGGCTCGTTCCTGACGCGCCTGAATATTCCTGATGTGCCTAGGTTTATAAATTGCCGCCAAGTGTGTGCTAAGTGTGTGCCAAGTGTGTGCTAAGTGTGTGCCAACTTGACGCCCCCAAAATTTTCCCTGTCCGGAAAATTTTCGTGAGGCGTCAGCCTGGCGAGCCTCACGAGGCTAACTTTTTTCTCGTTATTTAAGATTGATTTTTTTGTGTTTTTTTTTAATTATTTATTTGATTATTAATACAAAATACAATATACATACGTTGTATTCTCCAGGGTTTATTATCAATTTTTTCTCAAACATTAAAGTTTCTCAAACATTCAATAAGAATATTTATTATTTATAAAAAAAACAACAAATTTTTAATAAGGACAGTGTTTTTAACTAAATTGATCAATATGATAACAAAGCATTTTGTAAAATGAAGTAGATTTCTAATAAAAACAAAAATAAACTATTTAATTATTCTAAAGTAATGTTTTATAATATTTTTTTCCAAAAAAATCGATTAATTATTTATATACTAATAACAATAACTAAAATTCGTGCGCGCACAAATTTCGTGCACTAACTTTATATACGTAAAAAAAGTTATCCTGGAATAACTTTTAACCGCACCTATTTCCTATCTATTTCTTGTACCAAAAACGTAATTTCTCAACAATTACTGCACCAATCTTAATGATCAAGGTACCAAATTAAAATAGAAAGTAGCCGATTTCTTTTAGCCTATGATTTGTAATTTAAATCATTATATTTATTAAGTAATCCTTTACGTACACAGACCTGTGCACAGTCTGGAAATGCCCCCCGTTTTATTGGAGGATTTGCCGCCCCCCTGTTTTATGGGAGAAAAAAGTTAGCCTCGTGAGGCCAGCCTTACGAGACCTCGTAAGGCCCTTACGAGAGCATTTTTGGGCTTAAAGCATGTGTGTAAACTTTTTTGTTAATCTTGGGCATAATATTCAATAGAACAAAGCCTGGAAAGTGATTTTATGAAAAAGAAGCATTTTAAAACACTAAATTTTAATTTAGAGACCAGGTTATTTCCAAGACACTACGCCCTCGTGAGGCTGGAAATATTTTTTTCGAGCTTCGCGAGGCTGGGTTAATTGCGGGCTGGTTTTAAAGTTTTAAAACTTGATTTTTGGTCAAAGTGTAGCGGAAAGCGGGTAACTTCGTCCTAACACTGTTTTGATTTGATTGATAACCTATTTAATCAATAAATCAATAAATATTTTTTTCCTACGGACAGGCTCAAAACTGCGGAAATGAAACGTAATGGACTACAAGAAACATGGACTAAGAGGATTTTTAAAACTTCCGTAATTTTGAAGTTTTATAATTAAATCTTTAAAATAAATCTTTAAAACTTACATTTTAAAATGTTTTGTCTTATCTTCGGAAAACTCGTCTTTTGGATGCGATTTTGTGAACATACTTTTTAAAGACGTGGATCAAAATAATTTTTTCCCTAGGCCTAAGCAAAACCGTAAAATCAAGCTTAATTTTACCATGATAAACTTTTATTCAATGATTTGTTTCGAAAAACTGCTATTTTAAGCCTTAGCAAAAGCTTAAACTTAACCAAAACTTTATTGTAATAAATTTGTATTTTATAGTGTGCTTTTTGAATATAAAAGTAAAAACCTTATTATTTCCTAAGAAATTAAGCAAAATCTTATGGTTTGAGCGAAATTTCGCCTGGTTAAAATACGTTTACAAAATCGCATCCAAAAAACAAGTTTTCTGAAGACGAGATGAAAAAACAAAACTTCCAGACACCCTTCGGAATTCCGGAGTGAGAAACTGGTAGGTAATAACAGCACTATGACTGCCTTTAGAATATTTTAAAATGATGTTTTTTAGTAACACAATGATCATGACTAAAGTGGGATAAAGTTACGGCATCCACATATTGAATATTCATACATAAATATGTTGTAAGTAATATAATAGTTTATTGTAAAGGTACTGAATACATAGATATACATTGAACACTTATGTACAATAAAAGAAATTTAAGTACATTAATATTTGTCCGTAAAAACATTTTGGAAGATAATAATTGTCTATTATTTAAAAAGGCACACAAGTTAGTAAACTTTACAAAAACAAGCAAAGATCAAAATTTGTTGTTAGTTTTTTACAAAATATATTATAGGTTTTGGAGCAAACAATATCAATACTTAGTGAATTCCAAATTTTACACACGCTTAATCCAAAAAAATAATAATAGTATTGTAAAAAGTTACTTTTACATATTTAAAATAGTTTAAATACATTTCTTCGAAATTATTTTGTTCATATAATGTAACAGTTGTTTTCTTATTTTAAATGTGATTTTTTGATAGTACTGATATTAGTTATACTTCCTGAAGCTCCAATTTTCGTCAGTCGTATTCATAAAACAGATGAAGCTAATTCTTGGATGAAGCAAAAAAACGTCTTATATAGTTTTTAAAAAAAAAGTCTTATAGTTTTTCAGTTTTAAAAAATGGTATTATTGGATTTATCAAAAAATTATGGAAATTTACAAAAGCTTTTTAAAACAAACTGTTCTTTTTTGCGCAGGTTTTTAAATTCAGGAACGATTTATCCCTGAAAATGTACGTTATTTTTTGTTTCAAGATGTACAAAAAGCGTGACCCAAGCATAACGCTATTTGATTTAAAATAAATTTGAAAATTCTGAAAGTTGAAAACTAAATACATTATTTATAAGCAAATAATTCTAGCAAAAGCCGAAACAAAGTTTAAAAAAAAGCTTTATATTAAATGGGATAGTTTAAAGCTACATAAATCTAAAAACTAAAGGCTTTTGCTAGAATTATTTGCTTATAAATAATGTATTTAGTTTTTAATTTTCAGAATTTTCAAATTTATTTTAAGTCAAATAGCGTTATGCTTGGGTCACGCTTTTTGTAGTGAGTTTCGGTATATACATTATTATTATATTTATATATTACAATAATAATACATTCATTAGGATTTATTGAACCTTTTAATTCCAGTCATTAACTATGCTTTAATTGTTTTGCTGTTATCAAAAATTGTGTTTAATCTAAGTTGCATTTAGTTAAAGTAGAATGTTACAAGTAGAATTCTATGTTTGATCTCAAACATAAATGTTTACTTTTTTGTTAAACTCTAAAAATGTTGTTCCTGCTATAGCAGAGCAACTCTAAACCGCACAAAATCAACACAATTGCAACAGAATTAACATTAACACCGCATGTGCGGCTACAGGACGGAGTTGCATGGGTACTCCTTTCAACCCCGCTGAGCATTAACCCACCGCAAGTGCCGCTGCAGGACGCACTTGCATCCTACTCCCTTTAACCCCGCCGAGACATTAGCAATCCACACACAACCGTAAAATCCTACAAACGCGCTGCATCGAAGTATTTTATACTGTGCGACTCATTATGCCAATACAACGACGTTCTTTTATTTGGCCTAAATAAAATAATAACTTGTATTAACACAAAATATAAAGACTTATTTAAAATTATCTTTATAAAAGTGCAGTTCTCAAATGATTGGGCTTGTGTAATAATGTTTATTGGGATTTTATAATAATGTTTTTTTTTCAGTGAAACCAAAATTAAAAAATTTCTATGTTCTGAGCTTAAAAAAGTTTAAATTGTCTAAGGGTGTGTTCATACTTATGACAAAACGTCCTTTGGACAAAGTCCAAAGGACGTTTGTACATACGTTATACGCTGTATTTGTCCTTTGGACTTTGTCCACAAGACGTTTTGTCATAAGTATGAACACACCCTAAACTGTTAAAAATTACCAACATATTGCCGTTCAAAAAAAAAAACAAAAACGTGAAATCCAAGTTTTTTTAAAAAGAAATTAAGATTTTTTTAAAACTTTTTTCAAATAATTTCCTTTGAACAAACACCATTATCAAACTTTAATCTCAAAACAAAAAATAACGTACATTTTCAGGGATAAATCTTTCCTGAATTTAAAAACCTGCGCAAAAAAGAACAGTTGGTTTTAAAAAGCTTTTGTAAATTTCTATGATTTTTTAATAAATCCAATAAAACCATTTTTTAGAACTGAAAAACTATAAGACTTTTTTTTAAAACTATAAGACGGTTTTTAAAATCTTTCCACAAACGCATACACTCAAATAAAATTTCAAGCGATTAAATAGCACAATTGTTCCATTTTGGAGTTGTGATCATTACCTAAATACCAATGTAGGTGTGTGATTCATTAAATATTCTTATTTCCATATTGTGTGCAAATAAAGTTCTTATTACAACACTGTGCCTCGATATTTTAATAAAAAACTTCGTCAAAACATACTATTTTCTTAAAAAACCCTTTTGGATTCCATTATTTACGTATTATGTAGTTTTTTAACGTAATTGCTTTTTTTTCTGTCATTAAAAAAGATAAACATGAACAAGTCACCCAGTCCGGGTTTTCCCCTCAAAATTAACTACAAAATTTTCCCCGTCCGGAAAATTTTCGTAAGGCGTCAGCCTCGCGAGCCTCACGAGGCTAACTTTTTTCTCGTCTGTTTTATTGCCTTCCCTCCGCCAAAAAATGAAAAAATACTTTAAAAATATGATGCCATTTTTGACCTATGATGACGCCATCATCGCAATTTTTTTGCAGTTTTTAGCCTATTTCAATGTATTTTACGCCATTTTAGACCTATTTTTACATTATTTTCACTTTTTTTGTCCTTTTTTTCCCTTTTCCCTTCTTTTTTCTCTTTTTTCCTCCTTTTTTTCTTTCCCCCTGCATGCCCCTCCTGTTTTATTGCCCCCCCTGTTTCAAAAAGTTGCCACCCGTGTACCCCCCGTGTTGGAATTGCCCCCTTCTCGTTTAAACCCCGGGGGGTGCAGAGCACAGGTCAAAGAGCATTGGATGCAGGGGTAAGATTTTTTCAAAAAATTATCAAAATCGAAGACAAAAAGTTTGACTCTGCAGTGCACATCTAAGAATTAAGTGTTTTAGAACCTATTTTTGGAAGGCGCCGTCAAGTTGGCACACACTTGGCACACACTTGGCACACACTTAGCACACACTTGGCACACACTTCGCACACACTTCGAAAATATTGCTATTTTTTAACTTTTAAGTTGAAATTAAGTTATAAAAAGTAGAATTGTCAAGAATACATGAAAATTAATTAATAAAGAAAAGAAGAATGAGAAATGAAGAACAAATTATACGGGCTATGTGTGGATCTAACCTAAATGCATACGTATGCATATTTTTATATGCATACGTATGCATATGATATGCATACGTATGCATATGATATGCATACGTATGCATTTTTTTATATGCATACGTATGCATAATTTTTTTTAGTTTTATGCATACGTATGCATTTTTCCGCAAAGTATATGCATACGTATGCATTTTTTTAAAACTTTTATGCATACGTATGCATTTTTTTCCAACTTTTATGCATACGTATGCATAAAAATAGCAAAAAAATGCATACGTATGCATATACTTTCCGGAAAAATGCATACGTATGCATATAAATTGCAAAATATGCATACGTATGCATATTTTGGAAATTTAAAAAAAACAATAAAAAGTTTTTTTTTTAATTTCCAAAATATGCATACGTATGCATATTTTGCAATTTATATGCATACGTATGCATTTTTCGGGAAAGTATATGCATACGTATGCATTTTTTTTGCTATTTTTATGCATACGTATGCATAAAAGTTGGAAAAAAATGCATACGTATGCATAAAAGTTTTGAAAAAATGCATACGTATGCATATACTTTGCGGAAAAATGCATACGTATGCATAAAACTAAAAAAAATTATGCATGCGTATGCATATAAAAAAATGCATACGTATGCATATCATATGCATACGTATGTATATCATATGCATACGTATGCATATAAAAATATGCATACGTATGCATATAAAAATATGCATACGTATGCATATAAAAAAATGCATACGTATGCATATCATATGCATACGTATGCATATCATATGCATACGTATGCATATAAAAATATGCATACGTATGCATTTAGGTTGGATCCACACATAGCCCGTATAATTTGTTCTTCATTTCTCATTCTTCTTTTCTTTATTAATTAATTTTCATGTATTCTTGGAATTGTATATTATTTAACTTATTTTTAGAAGATTTATTAAAAATAATCTTTAAAAACTATACAAAAACATGAGTAAAGAATAACGCAAAATACAGAAAATTTCCCATCATGGCCCACACTTGGAATGAAACTAAAACTCGGATGGAAACAGAATTTTTTGACATACGAATGCAGAAATGGTAAATTTAAATTAGTGATGTTTCCCTGAACTCCGGAGTTCCGCTTCTAGGAGCTCCGAAGCAACCCCCGGAGCTCAAGAGCTCCGCTCTATTTTTGTACTAACTTCATAAATAAGCTTCAAAAATTTATAAATTTTTAAAATAACTTTATAATTTTTCAAAACTTATTTAAAACACGAAAAATAGTCCTAAAAACGTAAATTAAAGTAATTTTAAATGTATTTAAAACTTAAACAAAGTTAAAATCGGGTATTTAACAAGCGGAGATCCGGAGCTCCGAAGCTCCCTCCACTTTAAATGGCCGAAGCTCTAGAGCATGATATTGGAGGGTAAAAAATGAGTCCATAACCAAAAAAACTTCTCCTTCTCACGCGAGCGTGACTCCCTAACGCCAGCAGGCAATTTCGGAGGTGGGTTAGCCAAGAAAGGTCATTTCTCCTTTTACACACACCTGGGGTAGCGTGTAATTATGTGGGAAACTTGCACACACCTGTGCCAGCGTGTATTTGGTAACTTGGTAACATAGTCTGTTCATTCAGCTGAGTGCTTTAATAACCCTTTATGACCCTCGCGCATTTTTTTAATATTTAATATTTTTCGCTTGATTTTGGTATAAAAGATGAAATAAAACTTTTGATTTAATAAGTCTTGTTAATTTCGACGTATTTTATTATTTTTAATTAATTAATTGATGCCTTGTCATAACCGCCGAAAATTGATAATGCTTGTTTATATTTTGATTTAAATTAAATATCGCTTTAAATGCGGCAATAATATAATTTGGATTGCCTTCAAAATATTTTTATATTATGGTTTTTTCAAAAAAAAACAAAAAGTTCGAACCCATTTTTAATTTTCATAGGACTTCCATCTGCATTTTTCAAAGCTATAAATAACCAAAACTCCCGTAGTATGATATTTTTACTTAAAATATTTTTAAAATTTTTATTGAGTGGTCACAATAAACTAACCCTTACCTCATTGTCAAAAAAAGTTTGAATTTTTCGCGTGATTTTTAGTTGCAATATAGTGTGTCGTATTAGTTTTAAAGTTTAAATTTTTTAAGTTTATTTATTTTGCATAAAGCAGAATACGCAAAGCTGATGTTACTCAGCACTAATTGCGCAAAAAAATACTACATATAACAATATTAACAAACAATATTATCACAATGCAATGTGTCTCAGCTGGGACTCAATCCAGGGACCTTCAGTTTTGATACACCAAGATTTCTATTTTTAATTGTATTTTAGAAACAAAAGTCTACATAAATTAAAAAAATAAACACAAAAAAATAATAATTGATGTTAAAACAATAAGTCAATTTTTTATAACTTGAGAATGTAGCCAATCATTACATTTAAGGTATTCTAATAGTTTTTTATAGCAAAAATAGTCCAAAACAATGTCCGAAACTTACGGCCAAATTCGAGAAAGAGTATCTCGGAAACGGATTGAAGAAGAAAAAAAAGAACAATTGAGAATTGAAGAATGGAATGTGAGGTTCGGTTTTCGACAAGGTTGGGGTTTTTTGTAGCTGGCCACTGTTGACAATTACCCGCCAAAATGACCGATATCATAATAATATTGAACTAGATTAATATTGACCGGTAGCTAAATTATTATACTCAACTAAACAAAATATTATATTAGCTTTGGGCTATATCTCTTAATTTTTTACAATGTTTCATTAATATCCGTCAATTATTAGGATTTTTAATTTATTTATTAATTTTAGAATACGCATTTTGCGCGAACATCGTTTTTTAACTTTAATATATTTTTTTTGTAAATTGTGCAAATTAAGTGCCTATAAATTTTAATAAACTACATAAATGCCAACACAGTAAAAAATGCTAAACTAAAATTCTATAACAAAATATCTTCATTTTTAGTATTATTTCTTTTGTTTTAAAAAACGAAATTTTGTCACTTTATGGGACAGCAAAATGGTAAACATAATTTGTAGTTATTTTGACTTTTGACTTAGCACAAAAAACCTCAAAAGGTGCACCGAAAAACGATCGAGGACCACCCCCACCACTGCCTCCTAAGCCTTTGCTTTCAACCGCGACCTCTATCAGCCAGAAAGCAAAAAAATCCGAACGACCTCCAGTTCCACCCAAACCTCTATTAAGAAAACCAATACCCTCGCCTTCACCGCCACCACCGCCCACCCCCACCGTCACCAGCACAACTGCCCGCAGAGTCCAGTAGTGTTTAAAAAATACTAAATTCAGTATATCTACAAATTTAATTTTAAGCAAAAATATTATGCTTAAAGCATTTTTTACAATCGCTGAATTGGTTTTATTTAATGGGAAGTATAAACACTCCTAAATGTATATAATTTTTTAAATGTATACAATTTAAAAAATATATATAATTTCACAAATTCTAGCCGAAAAATTATAAAAAAAATAGTTTTAAACTTATAGTAAAATTTCTAGAAATTAGTCACTATAATGTTAATTTTCTATAATCTTTTTGTTTAACCATAAGTTTAAGCTAATATTGTTTTGTAATTAAAAATGGTTTATTTTTTATAAGCATTTTTTTAAATTTATTATTAATGCCCAAAATTGTATTTCTTAAACAAAACAGCAAATTTACGGGGCCAACTAATGAAGGAAATTCGGCTTGGAATTTGCCTAAAAAAAACACCAGCTCATCAGCTACAAAAAAAAAGAAAAACAATCATTTTATTCAGCCTTAGAAGCTGCTATTATGCGAAAAAGAGAAGCGTGTTGGGAAATTTTTGAAGAAAGCTCTTCGGACTCTGAATGGTGTGAATAACTTCGTGGATTTTTCCCAGTCATATTAATTTCAAGGATTTTTTAACGCAGTACAAGTAATTATTATAAAATTTAATATAATATATATTTAAAATTTATATCTTTATAAATCAAAGCTATCTTCTTAAAACTCAAATATTCAAGCCACGTATGTTTTTGTTGATAAACGGTTGAAAACCTTGTGGCTGACCTCAAAGGAAAAAAGGACATAAAAGTATTAAATTCGTGCATAATAACGTATTAAAAAACAAATTACACTGCAGGGGTGGTATGCTGAACGTTTAATCTAACTTAAAATTAATCTAAGATTAGCCATTGTCGACACACAGTAAACATATTAACACTATTGATTGAATAATCTAAATTAACGAAGTTAATAGGCTTAATCTTAGATTAAATCGTCATTAATTCGAGATTAACAGAAAAAACCCGCAAATTTTTAATCCACCTCCGGAGGTGGTTTAAAAATTTGCATAAATTAACATTTTAATCTCGAGTTAGTGACGATTAAATCTAAGATTAGGTTTAATCTCCGATTAAATTCGTTAAACTAGATTATCTAATCAATACTGCTAGTATGTTTACTGTGTGTCGACAATCGCTAATTTCAGATTAAATTTAAGTCAGATTAAACCCTCAGCATACCACCCCAGATTTTTTTAAATCCGGCCTTTTCATAAAATAAACAAAAATTAATCAATTTTTTAATAAAAAAAATTGCAATTTTGTTCTACACTTATAATTATTTAAAAAATAATTGTTAAAATAAAATATTATTAAAATGTGTTTACAAAAATACTCGATTAGAAATAAAATAGTAACCCTATAGGAATATGATTAGAAACAAGTGTTCATTTAAATAACATATTTTTCATGTTTTATGGTCCCTGCCATCTGTAGTAGGTATCTGGCCCAGCCATTTTTGGTGGTTGATAACATTTTGACATCTGACGATATTGAGAATTTTCATTCTGATTCCAAACGTGGGTTTCTACATATCGATGCGAATGAGGTTGACCACAGCTTTTTAAACCAGCAGATTTAACAGCTTTTCAAAAAACATATATATATATATATATATATATATATAAAATTTAGCTAAAGTTAAAAAATAGTTTCACAAAAAATTTAGTATTCTCAAAAAAAATTTAAAGTTATTTGTATATTAAAACAACCTACGTTGAAAAATATTTATTTTCCTGTTCCTGTTGTCTGGCATTTTTTTCTAATATGCTATTTTCTTGAAAAATAGCATTCCATGCAGAATCGTTGTCCTAAAAAAAGTAAATTTTATTTTCGTAAGCAGACGTGTAAATAACCAAAAAAATTCGACTGCTACACTTAATTTATAAATTAACTTTATAAGTTCACTACTATTTAGCTATTGGATAAAAAATTTACCATTTTTCGCCTTATGTCCTTTTTTGTAAAACTATCCATTGCGTTGTAGTTATCATTAGGAAAAGCCCGGTACTCAAAAGAATGACGCTGCTTGTTTTTATTATCTGTTGGCTGAACATTTACATTTATTACATATATAATATATTTATTACATTTATTACATATGTAAATTTATTATTATTATTTATCATTTATTACATATGTAAATTTTATTTACATTTATTACATATTTAATATATTTATTACATTTATTACATATGTAATACATTTTAAGTTATTACATATATATTTATTATTACATTTTAAGTTATCTGTTGGCTGAACATTTACATTTACATTTATTATTTATTATCTGTTGGCTGAACATTTACATTTACATTTATTATTTATTATCTGTTGGCTGAACTGCCTAAATAGAACGTCAGCGATAAATGTTTTTGTAATTAATTTATTAAAACATACATTTAGATTTATGGCTGAAAAAATATTTTATTTTTTACCTCTTTTTTTGTTAAACTGTTTGTAATATCATTGAGTTTAGTTGGTTCAGATTGTATTCGCAGCTTGCTAAAATTTTCGATTTCTAATTGCATTTCTTGTGACTGTCGACTTGATGTAGTTTTAAGCATTGTATTCTAAAGTTAAAAAAATTATCCGATCATATTTAACTAAAAACAAACAAAATTTCGCAACAGATTTGTTTCAAATTTCACATTGTTTCACATTTCACATTTCTCTCAGAAAATCAAATAACCGTTTTTTCACTAAAAAATTCTAAAAATAGTATTAAAAATGGTTCTTTTTAGGACTATTTATCGTAAGCTTAAGGACCATTTTCTAATAAACCATAAGACCGTAACCTGGCGAACGTAATTGGTTCACCGTGTTGAGTTTCATATAATCTTTGCTTTTGCTAGAATAAATAATGACCATAAATGATAAAAATATAAAGATGATTATTAGATCATTTAATATTTTCTAGTTAAAATATTTAATATTTTTAAATTATACCCATTTTTTTGCTGAGTTCCAGGGAATCAATACTTGTTTTTTTAATAATTTTAGGAGTGATTCTTCATTTCTTTCCAAATTTTTTTGATTGGTTTTACGTGTAGTTTTTGTTCTGGCGTAAACCGTTGTACTTCTTTTTTTATCCGTTGTGAAGTTTTTAAAATATCTAAAATTAATTTTTTAAAAAATATATAAAAAATATTTTCAAGTTTTTATTGTTTTTACTAGTGTTGTAAAAAGTATTGATTTTCGATTATTTTAAGTAAAAGCGAAAGTAATTTGAAAAATTTTAATTTAAGTAAAGTAAAAGTAAAAGTAACGGTCAAAGCTATATTTAAGTAAAGTAAAAGTAAGACATAGTTTTTAAGTATAAAAGTAAGTAATATCAAATTGTCATAAAAATCTGTACGTTGTTTAAAAATTAATGTGTAATTAAAAAATAACCTTTTGACCTTTTAAAAACAATTTGTTGCACTTCACTTCGCCAAGAATGCATGCATTCTTGACTCCGCTCATCCCTAGATCCACACACTTACTCGTTTTTTAAAAATTTCTGCAATTTTCTTGTTAAATATTAGTCACTACTTTCGGAATTTTTTTGGGCAATTACAGGCTTTTATGAGAGTTAATTATAAATTTCGCAAATAGAAGAAGAAATAAAGGATTCGCACAAAACGCAAAATTTTTTAGTTTTTCTTATGTTTTTCAACGGTATTTTAAATTTTGGATTAAACTCTTTACAACCCCAACTTATTTTTAAAATGATTAACAGTTATTGTTATTATAGTTAATACTTTCAAATTTCTTACGTGTACATTTTAAAAGTTGTTAGAATTTAAGTTTTAATAAGTGTTTAACACTTTAGGCTTTAGCTAATTAGTTTTCACTTTTTGAATAAAAAAGCAAGAAATGGGACATGTTAATGACAAGCTTAAAAGATTTTTAGCAATTATTTTTTAAATTTTTATATTTTTACGCTCTCAAACATTATTTAAAATTTCTATTTTTAAGATTTTAATGCGTATCTGATATATTCGTTAATTTTCTAAACAGTTCGCGTGCTTTTATTTGAATAATATTTCTAAAATGTATAAAAATATTTCTTATGCGGGTCTTTTAAGAAACAATTCTTGTGTTGTAAATGATGTGATGAATATGTTATTTAAATAAAAACGTTTTAATTGGAATTTCAGCGAAACAAACATATAAAAAACAAGTAAATTCGTTATTACAAAATTATTAAATTACGAATTTAGCCTTTAGAAAACACTAAAGGTCTATTCATACTTATGACAAAACGTCCTTTGGACAAAGTCCAAAGGACAAAGTCCAAAGGGAAAAGTCCAAAGGACAACGTATTCATACTTCTTGTCCTTTGGACTTTTCCCTTTGGATTTTGTCCTTTGGACATTGTCCAAAGGACAAATTCTGAGTAGCGTTCATACTTCGTCCAAAGGACAAAGTCCAAAGGACGTTTTGGTTTGTCCAAAGGACGTTTTGGTTTGTCCAAAGGACTTTGTCCAAAGGACGTTTTGTCATAAGTATGAATAGACCTTAATTAGATTCGTAAAATTTTTAAAAGATAAATTCGTTAAATAACGTACAACCAAGTATTCGTAAAAAAAACGCAGGTAATTTGTAAAAAGTACGAATCCTGGTTTTGGCTGAAACCTCTTGCAAAAAATCGTAAGTTTGTGGAATAAAATTCGTACTTTTTTACGAATCGTAATTAGAGAGTAGTGATCAATATAACTATATCTAAAAAATAACAATGTTAAATATTAAACGTCTCTTGTATTAAATTAATTAAAATAAATCTATTAAATTATTAAATGTGACATTGTTAGTAAATTTAGCTTACCGTTTCCTTATGAATTTTGTGCCCATAAATTTTGTATTCAACAACATCACAGTTGGGTTTGCTGCAGTATAATGTGGCTTTAAAATCGAAGTTTGTTCTGTTTCGCCCACCAGTTGAAAAATACGTCCGTTTGGCCTAAATAGTTTTATACATATTAATGAATATTATATAATTGATACCACAAAAAACTCGTAAAATTAAGTAAAATCTTGTGGAAATTGATAATTTCCCTTTACATATTAAACAAATAGTTTTACGAAACAAATCATTTTACTACTAGTTTAACCATTACCATAAATATACATATACGCAACCAAACAAATCAAATCCATGTATGGTAGCTGACTTATTTTCGACCAACCTTTTTATTTTTTTGGATAAGTTTTTTTTGATTTTTCCAATCGATCCAAACTTTGGTCTAAAAATCAAACGATGGATAATTTTTGTTATTCCAGTGCAAAATTTTTGTTACACTTAGAGATCAGTGGAGGTTTCAATTTTTTTAGTAGACGAAATTAAGGCGCGAACCATTAACTTCGGCCACCTAGAAAAAATTCTTTATAAATACGGTAGTACGATGATATCTGAAAACAACAAAAAAACGGCAGGTTCCTTCGCCTAAATTTTAAGGTGGTCGAAATTAACGAAATCTTAAAATGCGCAGTTAGTTAAACGCATTGCAAAGTGATTTTGAAGAAAGTATCAAAACCTGAAAATTAACAATTTCGCGCTTTATAGAAAACATTTAAAGGTTATGTTTATGTTTATTATTATATTAACATGTTTATATGTTTATTATTATATTATTTTATGTTTATTATTATATTAACAGTTTTAATTGTTTTAAAAACATAAACTAGCATTGAAAAATGCTCTAAGAATAGAGCAGGAAAAAGGGGCGATTTTTCCCCGGGCGTATGTTTAGACAGAAAAGATGTAGACTAGTCTGAGATGGACATTATGTGGACTATAGGAAATTTGCATTTGGTTTGGCCAGCTGCTCACTAAATAAAAATTTCTACGATATGATAATGATTTGTTTATATATTGATCTAATCACACAGCACTGTTGCATTTTTTTTAGTTTGATGAAATGTCAATTGAAAAAATCATACTCACAGCAATCTTTGACAAGCGCGAAATCGCAACTTTTTCAATTAGAAGGTTATATTTGTATGTTAAGAAACAACTATAAGTTTGAAAAAGTGGCGATTTCGCGCTTGTCAAAGATTGCTGTGAGTATGATTTTTTCAATTGACATTTCATCAAACTAAAAAAAATGCAACAGTGCTGTGTGATTAGATCAATGTATAAACAAATCATTATCATATCGTAGAAATTTTTATTTAGTGAGCAGCTGGCCAAACCAAATGCAAATTTCCTATAGTCCACATAATGTCCATCTCAGACTAGTCTACATCTTTTCTGTCTAAACATACGCCCGGGGAAAAATCGCCCCTTTTTCCTGCTCTATTCTTAGAGCATTTTTCAATGCTAGTCTACCACTTTTTTTGAATCAAATTAAAAAATAGCCTAATAAACTATAGTTTTAGCTGCGCAATGACATATGTTTATAATCATTCCGTTGCCGAGATAAAATAAAAAATAATAATAAGAAGAAGATGAATTTAAATTACAAAATTAACCCACGTTGTTTAATTATATTTAGTGCGGTGCAGATGCGCTCCAGACAAAGTTTACCTACGTTCTCTAAATATAGTTGGCGCGATGCCGTGCGCCAATGATTGCAATTATAATTTTTAAAGTAATAATAATAATAATAATAATAAGATGATGAACATGAATAACAAAATTTACTCACGTTGTCTAAGTATAGTTGGCGCGGTGCCGTGGGTTAAATTGCAGTTGGCACCCCGCACCACCGATGATTACCGGCGCGTGGCGCTCCCGCGCCACCGACGCTTATTATTATTTTTTAATAAATAAAACTTTGAATTAATTTTGTCATCAGTAATGCAAGAATTAAAAAAAGTACTCTGTTGTTTTTGCCGTTTTCCGCGCGGTTGAAGCAGTTGGCGCTGGGAACTGGCGCCGTTTCTGCCACCAATTAAAACCGGTCTGCTATTTTTGTGCGGTTTTTATGAGGGGATGTTGGTTGTCTGCTCTGTACAATTCTTATTGTTGCCAAAAGGCTGTTATTGTGCGGTTGGGAGTTTTTATTTGTCTATTTTTTTATTTTGATCAATAAATCGATAACAAGGACCTAAATGAAAAAAGTGCTTCCTAAGAAAGTTGCGTAATTCCTTCTTCTTTCTAATGAGCCCATGTTTATTTTTGATCAATCAGTAACGAATGAGGAATATCGTTTTTAAGAATGGAGCGTTGGAATAATAATAATAATAAGAAGAAGAAGAAGAAGAAGAAGAAGGTTCTGAATTTCAAAATTTACCCACGTTCTCTAATTATGGTTGGCGCGGCGCCACGGGGCTAAATCGCCCCGTGGCGCTCCCGCGCCACCCATGATGATAATATTCCGTCAAATTATTTACACTATAAAGTTTAGCTGATTATAATAATATTATAGTAAAAATATCGTTAAAGTTAATAAAATAAACTTAATATAGAAATTACTTATTTTTTAACTAATTTGTTTTAAATAAAATCTACATATAGGGTAACTGACTGAATTTCGGCCACGCCTTAATTTCGGCCACCAATTTAGGGTGTTAGAAAATCGGCTAATTTTTAAAACACAAAACAACTAGGACAAAAGTAACTGGATGAATGTTAAATAAAGTGTTTTTGCAAAAGCTTTTTATTTGTGTTATTCTGCATTATTAACATTTTCATACAAAAAATGAATTTTTTGTGATTTTCTTAATTTTTGCTTTGTGCTTAAACTGCATCAAATTTAGAACGAAGCACAATATAACCTTAAAATATCTTCTATTTAAAACTCAAAGTTGTTAATTTTCATATTTTGATATTTTCTTCAAAATCACTTTGCAACGGGTTTAACTAACTGCGCATTTTAAGATTCCGTTAATTTCGGCCACCTTAAAATCTAGGTGAAAGAACCTGCCGTTTTTTACTGTTTTTAAATATCATCGTACTAGCGTATTTATAAAGAATTTTTTTGTCCGTTTTACTTTTTTTGACGGTTTTTAAGCCAAAAATAAAAATTCAACAAAAAATATAGGTTATTAAAACTTGTTTTTTAACGTTTTGACATAATTATTTAAAGTCTTGCTAATAACTATTAAAATTTGAAAACGGAAAAAATTAAGTTATATGTACCTAGAACAATACCTAAGAATAAATTTGCAACCTTTAAAAATTTTTATTGTTCAGTTTGGCAATAGTTATAGCCAGTTTTTTCTAGATGGCCGAAGTTAATGGCTCGCGCCTTAATTTCGGCCACTATAAAATCAAAACTTTAAACCTCCACTGATTTTTAAGCGTAACAGAAATTTTAAAACTTTGCACTAGAATAACAAAAATAGCTATCGTTTGATTTTTAGACCAAATTTTGGGTCAATTTGAAAAACCAGAAAAAAATTATCCAAAAAAATAAAAAAAAGGTGGCCGAAATTAAGTCAGTTACCCTAATTTTTAAAAAATCGGAAGTTTCAATAAAAGAAGAGTAAACAAAAAAAAAAAGAATAAGGAAAGGGGGGGGGCGGGGTTTAGGCTTCTCAGCTTTTGCTTAGGCTTAGGTTCAGGCTTAGGTTTTGCTTAGGGTTAGGTTTTGCTTAGGCTTAGGCTTAGGTTTTGCTTAGGCTTAGACTTAAAAAAAATTTTCTAAAGCTCTTTAAAAGCTCTAAAGTTTCGGCTCTAAAGTCCCTCGGCTCTAAAGTCCCCAAACCTCATTAAAAAGCTTTTACCCCGGTAAATGTCGTAAAGGGGTTGAATTTTGAAAAAAAATTTTATGGAAATTTTTAGACTGGACAACGCATTTTCGCCAGAGGTGGGATTTTGGAAGTTGAAAATTTTTTTGTCTTCAAATTGGCTCAAACTTATAGGTAAGAGTAATTAGCCAATGTAAAGCCAGAATATCATGTTTTTGGAAAAATGAACATGGGCGTCTTTATGCTGGACAACGTTTTTTCACTAAAGAGGGAATGACCTTTCTCCTCAAAAACAAAAGGAATTGGGATCTCCACCCCCGGAGCTCCTGAGCTCCGGGGGCTGCTCCGGAGCTCCTAGAAGCGGAGCTCCGGCCAGGAGTTCAGGGAAACATCACTAATTTAAATTTACCATTTCTGCATTCGTATGTCAAAAAATTCTGTTTCCATCCGAGTTTTAGTTTCATTCCAAGTCTGGGCCATGATGGGAAATTTTCTGTATTTTGCGTTATTCTTTCTAAAATTAACCATATTTATAAATTTATTAAAATTCGATATTAATTTTAGATGTTAATTGTAAAATTATAATGCTATCTATTTTTCACGTGTGATTTAGATAATGTAAAGTATTATGTTACATTTTTTGTTTTATTTTATTTTGTTTTGATGTATGTGTCAAAGTTCGAATTTTTTTCGTTCATTTGAATTACATATAAATATATGTATACGTTTTTTTATGTATGCGTCACAATTTTTTGACTGTTTTGATGTATGCGTCCAAATGAATTCCCCCTTTTTGACTAATTGTTTGCATTGCATTTAAGCTTTAAATAATTTTTATTCAAATTTAAAAATTATTTACTTTATAATTTCGATAAAAATACCGAAAATTTAGCGTGTGTTGGTTTTTTGCAACACGAAAGGTAAATTGGAATACGCTAGTTTTTCTAATACTTGCGTATCTTTTGAACAAAATTACGGTACTTTCATAGCGTGCTGTTTTGATTACGTCCCAGATTGCCAGCAGATCTGTCTCACTTTGCCAGCAACTGTTTCACTTTGCCAGCAGTCTCACTTCGTCATCACATAGGTGTCTCACTTTGCCATCATAACCATTAAAAGGCCAAAATAGTAACATTTACTAAAATTCACCATAACAATCAGAAATGCGTTTGCAAACTAAAATGTGTTAAAAAAACAAAGTTTTAATCATAAAAGCATTAAAAATGTTTTGATTTTCCTAAGCCTAAGCAAAGCCCTAAAATCAAGCTGAATTTTGTCGTGATAAAATTTTGTTGCATTTTCCAAATGTCAAAATTTAAAGAAAATATTGCAAACGCATTATTTTCATGGTAAATTCACACCACCTTATGGTGATTTTGTAACGTTTATGGTGATTTTGGCCTGTGGTGAATTTGTCCATGGTGCTTTTATACCAACCCATGAAGTGGAATATTTTAATTATAGTTAAAACATTTTATTTTATATTAAACATAATAAATTAAATATCTCGTTTTTTTTGTCACAATGCTAATTTAAATATTTTAAAAATGTATTTTTGTAAGGTCTGCGTGTTTCTACTGGCGATGGCAAAGTGAGACTCCGTTGATGGCAAAGTGAGACTCTTGATGGCAAAGTGAGACTGTTGCTGGCAAAGCAAGACAAAAAATCTGCTGGGAAAGTCAGACTGCTTGCAAAGTGAGATTCAACCGCTGTTTTTTCGGCGGCGCTAGGAAAAAATACATTCTGCATAATATCTTCGGAAAGAATCTCTTCTGCAAGAATAACTTTTGCAAAAATACATTCCAGTAAAATATCTTCGGAAAAAATAACTTCTCGCCGTGCGTCGCGGAAGATATTATGTTGGAAGGTATTCTTTCCGCCCTTCAAGAAATAAACCGACGAGTGAGACGCGCAGCGAAATTAAAATAAAGCATTCTTATAATTTAAAACATTGCCAACTATGCGAATTTATAAACCAAAAACTGTTTGATTGATGTTAAATTGTGCTAAATTACTACACTACGCTTTAAATATAAATTAATACACTGGTAAATTTATTAAACTAAATTACTAAATTAAAAGTACACTGGGTTGTTTAATTCTAAACTTAAAATTACTAGCTTATGGACAAATTAAAAACTTAATGCTTCTAAAAACTTAAAGTATAAAATCATACTAGTGTAAAAGGTTTTAAAAGCAAATTAACACTTAGTTTTAATTAAATTTATTTTTCCTGAGCCTAAGCAAAACCTTGAAATCGAAACGAAATTGTATTGTAATGCATTTTTTAATAATGTTTTATTAAAAAATCTAATTTTTGTTATCAATGGTTTGTAATGTTTTAAATAATACGATTTGTTTATTTTTATTCCGCTGTGCTAAACTTTATGGTTTTGAAAACTCAGTATAAAACATTCTTCGTTAGTTTTAAATGCTTTGAAAATTATTCAAAACTTTGTTTTAATTAAATTTATTTTCCTAAGCCTAAGCAAAACCTAAAATCAAGCTAAATTGTATTATGATACATTATTAAATAATACTTCTTTAAAAAAATGTTGATCTTTTTATTATTCACAGGTTGTGTGTAATGTTTTAAATTATAAAATTGTTTATTTCCATTCCGCTGCGCGCCTCACTCGTCGGTTTATTCATCCAACGTTCAGCGTTAGAAAGGCGGAAAGAATACCTTCCAGCATAATATCTTCTGCGACGCACGGCGAGAAGTTATTTTTTCCGAAGATATTTTACTGGAATGTATTTTTGCAAAAGTTATTATTGCAGAAGAGATTCTTTCCGAAGATATTATGCAGAATGTATTTTTTCCGGACACCTTTTCGGCAAGCACTAAAAAACACCTACCGCACCTACCACACCTACTACACCGACCGACCTAAGCAACCTAAGCAAAACCTCAAAATCAAACAAAACATTAAATTTAGCTTGATTTTAAGGTTTTTAAAACGTAACTGTAGGGAAATTTTTAGTAACAATGAGGTTCGGGCCGTAAAATAAACTTATCCAGTAAACGGTATTAATCCGTCGGTGTAGTAGGTGTAGTAGGTGTCTTTTAGTGCTTGCCGTTTTTTCGCCGTACGGGTGTTACGTACGGTGTCCGGAAATTTGAACGCCAGCACTTGATAGCCGAGCACTTGACCGCCGAGCAATAGAACGCCGAGCACTTGATCGCCGGCGTTAAATAGAACGCAGAATAGCAGAAACATAAGGACTGGTGCGACACGCTGCGACCAATATTGAAACATACATTTTTATTTTTTAAGAACCACGTTTTTGAACAAAATTGATTTAAATAATTGAAAAAAGTGTTTATAGACTTTTATAACTAAAAACAACAGGGATTTGCAGCCATAAAACTATCTATTTGAAAGTTCGTTTTTTTCGTTCATTTTTTTCTTGCGTATGTGTTTTTTTTTTGTTTTACTATGTAACACCGTATCCTTTATACCGTAAACAAAACTATTTTTACAATGTTTGAATCGTTCCCAGTAATAAATTATTCCTGCGTAAAAATACCTTTGGTAAAAAAACTTTTGACAAATGACATTCTGGTAAAAATACCATCGGGTAATTTCACATTCGGACTAATTGACAATCGATCAAATTAGCTTGATTTTTAGGTTTTGCTCAGGTTCAGGAAAAATAGGCCCGAAGGTCAATCAGTAATTTATTTTCCCGTAATTTAATTAAAATAAAAGTTCATACGAGTAAAACATGTTTTTTCAAATTTATTTATCTTATTAAACATTACAACATAATTGTAACCGGTTTACTTTAATGTAAAATCAAAAAATCATTGTTTATTTAATTATTTCTGTTGTTTCTATCTTTTCCGCTGCGTGCCGCACCAGTCGTGGCCCAAGTAACACGTTTAGTGCGGCGATCAAGTGCTCGGCGTTCAAGTGCGCGGCGATCAAGTGCTGGCGGTCAAATTTCCTAGAATCGTTACGTACGAATAAACACCAAACACCGCCAGCACACACTTAGCTCACAGTGGGAACAGCGATGAGTTTAATACATCTATTTTAAAGCTTTTTTAAGATTTATTTAAACAAACTGTTAATAATTAGTAGGATAACATCTAATTCCATGTTTTTGTGCATTTTCCTTGTGTTAAAGTCTATAATTTAGCAATTTATTTCAAGGTTTCGGCCAGCACACACTTAGCACACAGCCAGCACACACCTTATTATTCGTAAAAACTCATGTTTTTCTGTAGTTTTTAAAGATTATTTTTAATAAATCTTCTAAAAATAAGTTAAATAATATACAATTCTATTTTTTATAACTTAATTTCAACTTAAAAGTTAAAAAATAGCAATATTTTCGAAGTGTGTGCCAAGTGTGTGCCAACTTGAAAGAAGAAAGAAAGAAATTTATTTTAGCAAAATGTTTTCAAAAAGAACACAACAAATAATAAAAATAAAAGATATCACACACAAACACAATATTAAGTATAAATTTTTTTTATCACAAACACCACAGTATATATAACAACTAGTACCTATTAGTAAATGGTTACAAAATATAATTAAAAGACAATAAAAATAATAATAACGCATTACTGTTGGGAGACCCCATGATTTAAATGTATCCAAAAATAAAGAGGTTATTATTTTTTGTTAAAGAAAACATTCCAGATCAATAATTACAAAAAGATACAAAAGTAATGTGTGCGATCCTCAAGCAATACAGTTCTTCATGAAAGCGTTAATTATGATATTATTGCTAAAAACTGCTCAGAAGGCTGAAGCTTTGCTTTGACTTCAGCACTGATACTGAGCAGGTCATTCATTACTTTGTACCAAATTGTTATTGCTTGTGCACAGAGTTTATAAAAATGATTAATTTAGAGAAAAAAAAACTGGGCGGAATTTGAGCTTAACACTACAAATATTATGACGTTGCAGCTAATTTAACGATTTTCTAAATATACTGACCGATTTAGAGGTAACCTGGGAGGCACTAAGAGTGTTCCAGTTACTAATTACTCGATTAGGGAAACAATATTTTCTTGCATCAATTCTGCTATCATCAACTTGTAGTTTAAATGGATGACCTCGTGTTGGGTTAGTATTAAAAGAAAAAAGGTTTTCTGGAAGAAAAAAGGAAAAAAAAACTTGACGCCCCCAAAAAAGATATAGGTATTCAGACCTGTGCACTGCTCTCCCGCCCCCCTTCCCCGGGGTAAAACGGGGGGATGCACAGGGGCCAACTTTTGAAATGGGAGGGGGCATTGAAATGGGGGGGCAAGCAGGGGGAAAAAAGAAACAAAGAAGGGAAAAGGGAAAAAAGGACAAAAAAGCGAAAATAGGTCTAAAATGGGTTAAAATACATTAAAATAGGCTAAAAACTGCAAAAAATTCGCGATGTCGTCATCATAGGTCAAAAATGGCGTCATGATTTTAGGTACTTTTTCATTTTTTGGCGGGGGGGGGGTGCAAATCCTCTAATAAAACAGGGGAGGCATTTCCAGACCGTGCACCGGTCTGGGTAGTTACGAAAAAAATGGTTATCAGAAGCTGAAAAAGCGCGCCAGAAAACCTATAGACCTATTTTGAATTAGCTGAAGGCTTTAATAATTTTTTTTTGAGGGGGTGCCAAAAAGTATGTTTTTTTGATGACCTACCTATGCGTTAATGGAAATCTTTTTTTAGGTTTAATTTCAATTTATATGTATCGTGTACTATAAAAAATGGATCAACAAAAACTGACGTCTTTTTTTCGAAAAAAGCTTTTGAAAAATTCACCGCTTAGCGATTCTGGATTCGCAAGTTGCAATGCTGATTCCTCGTGTTTGGGAAATTCTGTGATCAAGGCCGATTTTGATAATTCTCAAAAAGCGCCTTTTAAAGCTTGCAAACAGAAAAAAAATTTCTTACACTTACCCAGCCGAAACGAGAAGACCGATGTGCCGCTAAAAGCAGCGCGACAGCGATGTTTGAGATCAAAAAAGCCGCGGAGTGACTTGGGAGAAATGTACCCGCCACCGAAAATTGCGCGAATTCCCGAAAGTAAACCCGTGAAAAGTAAAACTTTAAAATTATTCGACAGTTCCTCGTCAAAATTGTGCCAAAATGGTCCAGCTGAACCGGTGGACTTTGAATTACCTTCTGAGAATTCGGAACCGGAACAACGAAAGCGAAAATTGTCTTGCGGAATGGACAGTAGTAATATTTTCGGAAGATCGCAGTTGACTCAACTGTCGAACAGTAGTAGTACTGCTGTTGATACTGAGTCTTCGAAAACCTTAAAAAACAAGGTTTTCGAACCGGAACGTGAAAACAATAATAAAAACTTGGAATTGAATTTAACTTCCATACGATCAGCGGAAAAAATTCCCATTCATAGTAATAATTCCGTTGCAAAAAGTAAGAGGAATGCAAGAGGTGAAAAAAATCGTAAATTTTCAGTGTTGGATAATAGTTTAAACCAGCAGGTAAAGGAAGTTTTATATTATATTATATAAGAAGCTATAATGTACTGTACTTTTAATGGCAATGGGCAAAATAAACTTAAATCAAATTGCAATTTATCTAAATTTCAACAATTTTCTTTGATTTTTGTTAATTTGAAGAGTTTAAAAGGCAATAAAAAATTGGACAGCTATAATACAATCAAAATTTTTGCTAAAAAGTTGTGTATTTGTAAATTATTTTTACATTTAGATTATAGCTGGTTAAAGTGGTTTGCAAGTCGTTGTGCGTACGTCACTTTAACATTAATATTTTATACATCTTTTTTTATTTCAAAATCGAAAAAAATTGCTGCACAATCCACTTACTAGGAGGCAGCTTATAAACAACATAAATTTGTATTAAAGCAGACCTGTGATCGGTCTGGAAATGCTCCCCACCCTGTTTATTGGAGGATTTCCTCCCCCCCCCTCCAAAAATAAAAAGCACTCAAAAACTATGACGCCATCATCGCGAAATTTTTGCAGTTTTTAGCCTATTTCAATGCATTTTAAGCCATTTAGACCAATTTTACATTACTTTTGATTTTTTGTCCATTTTGTCCCTTTTTCCTTCTTTTTTTTCTTGTTTTTTTTTCTTTCTCTCCTGCTTGTTCCCCGTTTTATTGCTCCCTTTCTCGTTTCAAATTTTAAATTTAGGGAGGGGGGAGTCAGCAATTCAGCGGGGTCTGATTTTTTAACCAGGTTTTTTTAAATCAATAATTTAAGTGTTTTTAGGTCTAATATTAAATTTTATAGATAAATGAACAAAAAAAACCCATATTACCCCCTTAAATAAAACTCAATACTCAAATTTAAAGGTCTTAATAAAATTTTCGCCAAAAATTAACATGGAAATGTTGT
>JASAMX010015265.1:0-26007 GCA_030248175.1 Microlaimidae sp. YZB2_3
CCAATAAACCCAATACTTCAAACAAAAGCACCAGCAATAAGCAACGAGGAAGAAAATCTTCCTCGCGGGGTCAGGAGAACCCTCGCCCAACTCAGGGCAGGGAAATCTCCTTTCCTCTACTCCTACCTACACAAAATCAATCCAACACAACACACATCACCAAACTGCCCGCTATGCAAAACACAAACACACACAACACAAAACCTTTTTACATGCACACACATCAATACGACACTGGGACCAGAGGACCTTTGGGCAAACCCCGTAGCGGTTGCTGAGCTCCTCCGGGAGTGGGAAGAGGGGGTGAGCAAGGCGAGAGGCGTGCCGGACGGACCACACCAGGGTTGATGGAAACCCTGGAAACTGGCAAACTCAACAAAGGGCAATTTTTTAGAAACGGAAGGGGGCAGGCAAAGAAGAAAGACAAAATAGGAGAAAAATAAACAGATGTGGGGAAAAAAGCGAAATTTAAGTAAAAACGGCTTAGAATGCATTACAATGGGCTAAAAACTGCTAAAAATTTTGCGAAAATGGCGTCATATCATAATAAGTCAAAAATGGTGCCATAATTTGTGGATACTTTTTCATTTTTGGGCCGAGCCACCAATATTCCAAAAGGGCATTTCCCGACCGTGCACAGGTGTGGACTTTCCTAAATTATATTTTTTATAGTACTCCTTGAATATCTCTGTCATAGTTAAGCGTGAATTTTTTTGACAGATTTTGTGTTTGCGTTTTAATTTGGTATTTCATAAAACAAACGGTACTTCATATAATTAAATTAACGTAGTTGAAGTGAATTAAAGTAATTGAAGACTGAAGTACGTGTTTTAGGTAGTTCGGACGGTACTGCAATTGTCTGGTCTTTGCACGATTCTCAGCCGGTGCGGGTGTTTTCTTGGGCGGGCACTGGTGGCGGGGTGGAATGCGTACGGTTCAGTCCGGATGGGAGTCTTCTCTTTTGCGCCAACGAGAATCGGCAGGTGGAAGTTTTTCACGTGGCCAGCGGTCGACGGGTGAGCGCCCTGCCGCGCCGCGAGCGCCACGAACAACAACGGGTATTCTGTATGACGGCAGATCTAGACGTAGCTTCTCGACGACTATTGGCAGTGGGCGGGTCGGAAAGCGGGGTGCGCGTCGCTGATTGGTCGGCAGAGGAAAGCGAAGGCGGAGAGAAAAAGGGCGGAGTCGACTGTTGGTTCCCCGCCCCTCGGAACTCGGTCACGGCAGCTATGCGCTATTTCCAGTCTTCCGACGAGCTCCTGTGCGCCGGATGGGTATTGTGATTTAATTTATATAGGGTAACTGACTTAATTTCGGCCACCTTTTTTTATTTTTTTGAATAAGTTTTTTCTGGTTTTTCCAATCGACCCAAAATTTCGTCTAAAAATCAAACGATAGCTATTTTTGTTATTCCAGTGCAAAATTTTAAAAATTCTGTTACACTTAAAGATCAGTGGAGGTTTAAAGTTTGGTTTTTATAGTGGCCGAAATTAAGGCGCGAGCCATTAACTTCGGACACCTAGAAAAAATTGGCTGTAACTATTGCCAAAACGAACAATAAAAGTTTTTAAAGGTTGCAAATTTATCCTTAGGTATTGTTCTTGGTACATATAACTTAATTTTTTCCCGTTTGCAAACTTTTATAGTTATTAGCAAGACTTTAAATAATTATGTCAAAACCTTAAAAAAACATGTTTTAATAACCTGTATTTTTTTGTTGAATTTTTATTTTTGGCTTAAAAACGTCAAAAAAAGTTAAACAAGCAAGAAAAATTCTTTATAAATACCGTAGTACGATGATAATTAAAAAAAGCAAAAAACTAGGTTTTTTCACCTAAATTTTAAGGTGGCCGAAATTAATGGAATCTTAAAATGCGCATTTAGTTAAACGCATTGCAAAGTGATTTTGAAGAAAATATCAAAACATGAAAATTAACAATTTTGAGCTTTAAATAGAAGTTATTTTGAGGTTATATAGTGCTTCGTTCTAAATTTGATGCAGTTTAAACACAAATCAAAAATCCTGAAATTTACAAAAAATTCACTTTTTGTATGAAAATGTTGATAATGCAGAATAACTTAAAGAAAAAACTTTTGCAAAAACACTTTATTCAACATTCATCCAGTTACTTTTGTGCTAGTTCATTTGTGTTTTTTAAATAAAGCCAATTTTCTAACACCATAAATTGGTGGCCGAAATTAAGTCAGTTACCCTAACTTGGATTTTTTAATCCATAATTTAGGATTGAATGCTGCAGCAAGATCTCTAGAAAAAGTCTATGTGTCGATGTATTTCTATCGGGTAAAACAATTAGGTACCTATTCTGTTATAATATTTTAAATTAATTGTCATAATTAAGTAAAGCGTGTCTACATGATTTTTGAAATTTCAGAAAAACTTGATATTGGTCGTGGTTACTTGTAATGTAAAATTTAAATTAAATTTTAAAAAAAACTAAAAAGTTGTGTATACTTATTTTACGTTGCAATAAATTTTCGAAAACAGTGTTTCTGAACAGGGGCTGGGCTAAGAGTAGCAAAGGGTATAGACGCATATGAACACGGTCACCGACGAAGCTAGGAGGGGTCTTTACCCCAGGTAAATGACATTCCAAAATCTTGGTTCGGACGCCCCACCCCCCCCACGGATTTTTATGGGGGAGGTCCACACGCGCTAGAAAATTTTAGAACCTAGAGGGGGGTCAGGTGGGGTCCAATGTCCGAAGTAAAAACTTTAAACCATTTTTAATAATTTTTCTTTTTAAAGGATAATAGTACATTTATTGAATAAAAGCGATATTATGGTATAAAAAAGTATAAAAACAAGAATTTGTGTTAAAAATTCACGATTTTGAAGAAAATTTAGTATAAAAAATACTTAAAATTTTTTCTAAGGGAGGAGTAGGGAGGGACAGATTTTATATTCTAGAGGGGGGTCAGGGGTAAAAAATTCGGGGCAGGGGGCCTCCTGGATTTTTTCTAGGGAGCCCCCAAAGTTATGAGGACAGAGGTGCTTTTTGCTTGTATCTGCAAAAAGGGCATGCGTAGGTTGTAGACCAGAAAAAACCTCCGTTTCCAGAATTAGCTAAAGCCGGTCTAACCCTCCCCCTCTCCCTTAGTTCCCATATTGTAGCAATACGTTTTATGTACGTCGTTCTTCGTTTCGGTACATCTGTAGGCTATCATTACAACTTTAAAGTATTATATCTAAAATCAATTAGTATTCTAGCAAAAGACGAAAACAAAGTTTCGAAAAAAAACCTTATATTAAATGAAATAGTATAATGCTACAATAAGCCTAAAAACTTAATGCCAGAAAAGACTGAAACAAGTCTCTTTAAAACAAGCAAATTAATAATAAATTTTTTTAAACTTTCAGAAAAAGACCAATGGCGTGGATAAATTTTTGCATGTGTTAAAAAGTGATTAATACGACGGTGTTAATTTTAAAAGTATATTGTACAAGATTTTTTGTCTCTCTAACAACTCTCGTTTTGTTGATGTTACAAAAATACGACGCCTTATGTGAGTTATAAAAGTAAAGTCAGCGGGTGAATATGTAACACAGAACATCAAGCGTTGGAGTACTGAGGCTTTAAGTCCTGTCTTGCCTATATTTCATCCAAAAAAACTAAAAACGAGTAATTTCTTCGCAATTCTTCTTTAAAAAACTCCTTTAATTTGATTCCATATTTCCAGACGTTACATAGCTGACATTATATAAATGTAGAGACAGAAGACAAACTATCAAAACTGAGTGGTTATAATGTTTTAAAAATTTAAATCCCAGGTTTTCAGTAGATATACTAAATTCATTTAAATTTAACTAACTATTTTAAGAGAGCACTCAAGCTTAACAGCTTGTTTATAAATATTATGTGTTTATTTAAGTTAAAATAGTTTTAAGAAAAAAAAATAGCGACGAAAACATGTTTAATAACTTATTACTGATTTGTAATATTTTAAAAGCGGCGTGTTGAGCTTTATTGTGTTGCGGCCGTCCCTCGCCCCAGAATTTTTTTTATACAATTTAAAAGAAAAATTGTTATATTGTTGCCGTTTGGCTATTAATGAGCGGTTAAGGGATTTGTTTGCTCTTTCCAATAAGTAGTAGCGGTTTTTTATGAAAAGATCACTAATTATAGCCAAAACCAAAATAACCTCAAGAAATTGTTTATAACGTTGTGAATCTACTAAATACGTAATTGATTGAGTTAAATCGGTTGGACACAAGTGCACTAATACCAAAAATATATAATAAAGGAAAAATGAGACACTTAGAACAAACTGCTTGTAAAAAACGGTCCCATTTAAATGGGACCTGGTCCCATTTAAATGGTACCTTTGGATTTTGGTCCCATTTAAGTGGGACTTATTTAAATGGGATCCCATTTAAATGGGATCCCATTTAAATGGGACCTATTTAAATGGGATCCCATTTAAATGGGACCTATTTATGTGGGACCTATTTATATGGGACTTATTTAAATGGGATCCCATTTAAATAAGTCCCATTTAAATTGGACCTATTTAAATGAGATCCCATTTAAATGGGACCAAAATCGAAAAGTCCCATTTAAATGGGAACAGGTCCCATTTAAATGGGACCTTTTTTACTAGCAGTTTGTTCTAAGTGTCTCATTTTTCCTTTATTATTTATTTTTGCTAATACCCAATACGAAACTTAGAAAAAAAATTGAAGGTTTTTCACATGAGCACAGACTTAAGGAAGCACAGAAACACGTGATTTTTATGTTTTTTGTTTTATTATTGTGTTTATCTGCAACTTTAGGTATGCTCAGCTAACTAACCTAACATTTTTTGTTTGCTATTAGCAAGAGTAAATATCCAAATGAAATTCAGGTGTACAGCCAAATTAGCATTTATGTTAAGAAAATCTACTCCATATATTAACCAGAGCAAAAAATTTTTGGTTTACCCCAAAAATAAAAATTAAAAAAAAACACGAAAGTCTAAACTTAAGAAAATTAAGCTAATTAACATAAAAGCTGAACATGTTTAGGAAACATTTTTATGTCTTTAATATCAGTATATAATATTTAATATATCAATATTTAATATAAAAAATTGTATGGTTATCAAAAATTTATATACTAGTTTTCGTTGCCGAAGGAACAATTTACGAATTTGTTTTTTCAGCATACGCCATCAACAACAACGGTTAACCGCGCAGTGGCTTAACCCATTTAATATAAGCAAGAATATATAACACAAGAAAATTTCCGACTGTACACTAAATTTTAGACCAAAATTTTGCTAGAAAAGCCACACTTTCAAACTTTTGTGCGACTTTTCTCGCAAAAATCCGCCATTTTCTGCTAGTTTTCCCGCGTTGCGATTTTTAACACGGTGTTAGTTATCTCGCAGAGGGGACTACGACCTTTTTTGCACTCTATACTGCTTTATTCGCACTGCGATTATTTTCGCACTGCGAGTCTTGCTGCGCAACAAAAAAATACACACGCTGGTTGTAACTTTTAATGAAGTAAAACACTTCAAAACTTGTTTTACTTAACTTTAAAACGTTGAAAAGTTACTTTATTTCATTAAAACTATAAAGTTTTAACATCCTAAGGTAAAAAAACGGCTTTTACTCATTTAAACACAAAATTTTCGCTTCCCTTTGTTTTTGTTTTGTTGCGCAGCCAGACTCGCAGTGCGAAAATAATCGCAGTGCGAATAAAGCAGTATAAAGTGCAAAAGAAGTCGCAGTCCCCACTGCGAGAAAACTAACACTGTGCTAAAAATCGCAGCGCGGGAAAATTAGCAGAAAATGGCGGATTTTTGCGAGAAAAGTCGCACACGAATTCGAAAGTACGACTTTCTCGAAAATTTTGGTCAAAAATTTAGTGTACAGTCGGACATCCTCTTGGGCGATTTAGCCCCGCGGCGCCGCGCCAACCATAATTAGAGAACGTGGGTAAATTCTGGGATTCATGTTCATCTCCTTCTTCATCTTCTTCTTCTTCTTATTATTATTATTATTATTATTATTCTAACGCCCAATTCTTAAAATCGATATTCCTCCTTTGTTACTGATTGATCAAAAATAAACATGAGTTCATTGGAAAGAAGAAAGAATTACGCAACTTTGTAAAGAGCCACTATTTTCATTTCGGTCCTTATTATCGATTTATTGATCAAAAAATAAATTGAAAAATAGACAAATAAAAACTACCAACCACACAATAACAGCCTTTTGGCAACAATAAGGATTGTAAAGAGCAGACAACGAACAGGCCCTCATAGAAACCGCATAAAAAAGGAGAAGACGGTGCTCGGTTTTAATTGGTGGCGGAAACCGAACCAGTTCCCAGCGTCATCTACTTCAACCTCGCGGACAACGACGAAAACAACAAAACAAAACATTTTAAATCTTTTCTTCGCTGGGAAAGAAATTAATTAAAAAACATTTTTTTTAATTAATAACTTCAATCAGGGGTGGCACCCGCGTCAATCACGGGCGATTTAGCCCTGCACTGCCGTGTCAATATTTAATTGCCATTATTTAATTGTTTCAAGTGGTTGCGAATTCTAGTACAAGATAAGCTATTATCAAATCTGTTTAAATGGAATTTTGTATTAAGAAATACAACAAAAAACATTTATAATACAATTTTTACTGAGAAAAGTGGTAGACTGGCCTTAAAAAATGTTCTAGGAATAGAGCAGGAAAAGGGGCGATTTCTCCCCGGGCGTGAGTTAAGACAGAAAAGATGTGGACTAGTCTGAGATGGACAGTATTTACACCATAAGAAATTTGTATTTGATTTGGCCAGCTGCCCATTGAATAAAAATTTCTGCCATATAATAATAATTTATTTATACGTTAAACTAATTACACAGCACTGTTTCATTTTTTTAGTCTGATGAAATTACAATTGAAAAAACATTCTCACAGCAATCTTTGACAAGCGCAAAATCGCCACTTTTTCAAATTTATAATTGTTTCTTACACATACAAATATAACCTTCTAATTGAAAAAGTGGCGATTTCGCGCTTGTCAAAGATTGTTGTGAGTATGTTTCTTCAATTGTAATTTCATCAGACTAAAAAAATTCAACAGTGCTGTGTAATTAGTTCAACGTATAAATAAATTATTATTATATGGTGGAAATTTTTTTTCAGTGGGCAGCTGGCCAAATCAAATACAAATTTCTTATGGTGTAAATAATGTCCATCTCAGACTAGTCCACATCTTTTCTGTCTAAACTCACGTCCGGGGAGAAATCGCTCTCTTTTTCCTGCTCTATTCGTAGAGCATTTTTCAAGGCTAGTTCTTGATATAAGGGAAAGAGCGCTCCGCGCTCTTCCCTGATTTTATTTTTTGCTTTATAACAAATTTAAATGCTAGAGCTTTTTATTTAAAAATTTTTGTTAATTGAGAAACTTATACGAATAAAATCATAACATGATTATATCTTTTTATTAAAAGGCAGTTTAAAGCTTGGTTTTTGCTTTGCAACGTATCTAAAAGACAAAAGCTATAGCTTCAGCTTGGTGGTTTTTAATAAAATCTTTTTTCTGTAATTTTAGTATTTTCACCCAAAAAACTTACAATAAATAGTTTTTATAATTTAAAAAAAAATATTAAAAGCTGAACATTTTTTTAGAAAATATAATTCCTGAATTTATCAATCAATTCGACGAGTATCCTTCTACTCTCGTTACGGATTTGGGTCAGCAGTATGATTATGCCAGCGTTGTGCACTATGGAATTTATACCTTTAGTAATAAAAATATAATACAATGATGAAGAATATGACATTTTCTTAAAGTTTAGATAGTTTTGCTGTCTTTAGTTTTTAAATTATACATTGTTATTTTGACCAAATTTTTTGTTGTTGGTTATTTCAACAAACAATTAAAAATTCGTGTAAAATTACATCAGTACCTCAGTTTTTCAATTGAGAGTGATTCCTTAAATTTTTGTTTTGAAAAAAGAATGTGTAAAAAATACTGTTTTTAAAAAGACTGAAATAAACAATATATAAAATATTCGAATCTAATTTTGAGACAAAGTCTTTAAAGAAATTATTTAAGCTACAACCTGTGCATTTATAATTTGTACTACCATAAATTGATTAACTTCATCAGTTTTCCACTTGTATTTTATTCTGGCCGAATAGTAACCAATCTCACCCACCTTTATTATTTTACAGTTTTTTTAGCTTTTGGCTGGGGTAATTATAAAGGTATTATATTATAGTATCGCAATATTTTCACATAATTGTCTGAAAGTTATATTTCTTTTCTATGTATGTACTTTCAGAACAGAATAGTTGTGATCTGTTTTTTACCCAACTATACGTACTTTTTTAATAAATATACTATACGTTTAAAACTAAATAAATGTTAAATCGTTTGGAAAATTTTTGCCATAATTGATTTTTTACCGGTGTGAAAACTGAAATAGTCGCATGCCTGTATTATTACATTATGTATATGACAACTTTGTGTTTTTAATGTTGTTTTTATTATTACGGTGGTTGTTATTAAGCGTTTGATTTACATTTGCGTTGTATTCTTCTTCATAATATTCAGCCAAAAACAACAAACCTACCATTGAACCGATCAAACGCAATCATCCAGATGCTACAGAAATAGGGCAGCGATATAAACTTAGTAAAACAGACGTAAAGTAAGTTTTATGTTGTTTTTTTATAATTCACAAGTGTGTTACACACTTGATTAGACTTGCGAATTAATCGAAATATTAATAGTTTGTGTTTAAACATGTAAAATTCAAGCATTTAAGCGTCTACTAAATTTAAAAACCTGAGACATTTATATTTCTAATAACTTAAAATAATAATTCCATTGTAATTATAAACTTTTTTATTATTGAAATTATGCTTAATTGTATTTCATAAGTTTCGCTCTTGTGAAAGTGTGAAAATGCGAAAGTTTCACTCTTTCACTCTTAAAGTGCTCTTTATATTGCTATATTTCTCAGAAATCCTATTTTTGCACTGAGCATGATTACGAAATCCAAAGTTTTTTTTCTATTTACGTTAGAAATACTTACTACGTTATTTATTAAAAATGAATAGAAGTTTTAAAGTAAAATATGATTTTACGTGTTTCTCCATATTTGATTGTTTTAAGCACATACGTAGGTTCTGTGCGTTTTACAATTTGTTTTCATGAATTAACATTATAAAAAAATTTTTAAATGATTTATTTTTTTTTATTTTAAAAAATTCAACCAGGGGTCGCATTCTGACGAGCGGTTAAAAGTTACCCCAGGGTAACTTTTTTTACGTGCTTAAAGGAGCACTGTCACAAATCAAATTCCTATAACGCCCGAACCGGACTGCTCCTTTAATACTGAACCGATTCAGCTGAAATTTAAAAATGTTGTAGCCTTGTAGTGGAGCACTTAAATACCAAAGTTGAGTTAGGTAGGTTTGGCAGTCCGGTTCGGGCGTTATAGGAATTTGATTTGTGACAGTGCTCCTTTAAGGATGCGAGTGAAAAATCAATTTTACCTAGGTAAAAGTCGGGTTAAATTTTTTCTATTGTTTTAAGAATAAGAATTTATCCAACTCGAGAGATGGTTAAATATTTTCTCCCGTATGATTAATTTTATAAAAAATAAAATACGCGCGTTGATTAAAGTTTTTATTTCGCGCGAGGTGGTTTTGCGGCGCGAGAAAAAAAATTAAAAAAAATTCATTGCAATTATTTTCTGTCCAATATGCGGCAGGTTTATTTATTTACAATACATATTTTTTGATTTTCATTGAAATGGATTTATCAGGGTAATTATAAGGTTTTCTTCAGAATGCGACCCCAGTTTTTCAACCAACGGAATTATCTTTTATCGAAAAATCTGCAAGTAGCTTCACAGGCGCACTAATTAATCCTTTTTCCAGTTATTAAACTGAAATAAACACTATTTCTTTCCCCGATTTAAAAACCCAGTGGAAAAGTGGGACAAAACAACAAAAAAACACCGATAAATTTTTTTTGTTTTTAGAAAAATTAGGCTTCATTACAACTGCGACGATGAGCCTGAGAAGAATCTGCGGCAAGACTGCCGCAGCTACGCGGACGAAGACCCCAACTGTAAACACTGGTATAAACAAGGGCTCTGTGACGAAATCCTGAATCCTCACATCGTCACCCTCTGCAGTTACTCCTGCAACGGCTGCCTGGCCACCTCTGGGAAATGAAACTTTACAGAGGCAGAATCTTTGGCATAATTTATAATCATTATTATTATATACTATTGCATCTAATTTGAAGAAAGCTATTTTTGGTAGCTTCTGAAGTTAGAAAAGTTAAAAAACCGACTGAAGTTTTGCAGTTTCTTATAAACACGTGCACTCTACTATTTATGTTTAAAATACAGTGTATACTGAGCAAGTGCTTGCTATTTTTTAATTAGCCCATGGCACCATTAAATTAAGCTTCGTAATACTTATTTCAGATAAAAATATTTGAAAAATCATAAAATAAAATATTTAACCATTAAAAATTATTTAAAAAAAGTATTTATTCTAAACATACCCCATATTTTTTAGTTTAGTAAATATAATGTTATATAATGTTTGAAATACTTGGTTTTTAATAAAATACAACATTTTTTACGCTGCATAAATTACAAAATACTTTGAACAAAAAAATGCAATGACCAGCTCTCATTCTTTCTGCTTTGATTTAGAACTGTTTAAAATTGTTTGATGCTAGCGTGAATCGCGTCAATGGCTTCTCAGTGTGGAATATCCAGACTTGGTGCAATAAAAACGCTAAGCTTATGATTGAACAGCGTGGACGTCTTTTTCTTCAGCGTTTAAGACGCGTTTTTCTCTTTTGATTATTAAGAAGGGTTTAGTACAATAACAAAACATTGTTATGTTGTTCAACAACTATTTAACTACAGCTTCAAAAGATAAACCTTGGGATCAAACTTCAAAAGATAAAACTTCGGATAAAAACTTCAAAAGATAAAACTTATTAGGAATATTAAAGAAGAATTAGGGAGTTCATTGGCATAATATCTTTCACTGCCAAAAAAAAAAAATGGCGTTCGCAGTTTATAAAAATTTTGTAAAAAAATGTAAAATTTTAAATGAACTAAAATCACCGCTCTAAATTATATATTTTTTTAAATATATATAATATTGTATACTATGTGTTATGACATTAAAGAAAATATTCAATTTTATACTAAAAAAAGATTTCTTTTAATGATCGAATCAAAGTTTTAAAATGTTTTAGGATTATTTTAAGGTATTTTAGCAAAAAAATTTTTGTCGCCTGTTCGAGGCAGTGAGGTTTTTCCAAAAAATTATCAAAATTAAAGACAAAAAGTTTTGACAAGGTACCGCACCTTTAGAGGTGCGATACCGAGTCAAACTGTTTGTCTTCGATTTTGATTTTTTTGTGAAAACCTTACCCCTACCCTCAAAAGCCAACAAAAATTTTTTTTTCAAAATATCTCCAATGGTTCAGGAGATATGATCGTCCAAAAACGCGTTTTTCGACAAATCTGAACTTGAAAGATTGCTTAATTGGCATTTAAATATAAACTACAAAATATGCACTCAAATAAAGTAGCTACTTTCTACTTTAATTTGATAGTTTGATCGTTAAGATTGGTGCAGTATTTGTCAAAATATTGCGTTTCCCGTACAAATTTTTTCTATCAAAACTATTTTATTTAGACATCAATGTCATATTTTTGGATACTAACTCCTGTTATAACTCATTATGTAATATTTTTTTAGTTCATTTAAGTCCTTTGCGCGTTTGTATATTGCAGCATCAGTGTGTATTTAAATTGTCGTTTTCAAAAAGTCAAAAGTGAGAATTAATTTCATTTTACAATTAAAAAACATCAGAAATTTCTATTTCCCAGCAGGATGGATGGGATCCGGACCTTTGAGGGAGTCAATTTCCATTTTCTTATCTCAAGTGACCTCGCGGCCAATTGCGTTTGAGCAATACCCTCATTGGGATGACGCACTCTTAATTGCCTAACTAGGGGCTATTAGGGCCTTAAAACGGTCCGAGAGGTTAAAAGCCCGGGAGGATCATATATCACACTGTTTTTCGACCCTTCCTTTCCCTCTCTTTTCGTTCTTGAAGTGAATTATGACCCAACGGCGTGATCTCAAAAACGTCATCACGACTGTTTAAGCTGTGTGTATATGAAAAAAATTATGTTATTCTGTTGTGAAAGCGACACAAAAAATCCAAGCCCCCTAAAATTTAGAATAACCGCATAGACCCATCGCATTAACTAAACTTACCACTTTGAAAATCAGTACATTAAACTGCTTATCTTAGTCCTGAACTCCTGAGTCTCCAAACAAAAATTAAAAACACACATCAAAAAAATTAAAAATTAGGCTGGCGTTTTTCCAATGCTGATTTTAAAAAATCACAATTACAGTGAGATGCGATATACAGTACTCTCTGTGTCTGAGTAGCAGCAAAACACGCAAAAAATTAAAATATACAAGCAAAATAATATTTTGGGTTTAACAATTGCAATAATATAACATAAGTCATAAGTGCTTTTTAATACCAAACATTAATTTTAAACTGTTTTTGGAGTAAAATATTTTTTTTTATTCTTTCGATTTTTTTTATAATTTTTAAATCCGTGTTTAAAATAAGTGTACTTAAATGTTAACACATTTTTTTGTTGTGTGTTTTTAAATTTTTGTTTTGATTAGTGACTCAGAACCATTATTAATATTTTTTATGATGATTTTCAAAGTGGTGAGTTTCTTTTTGGGGATTGGGTATATATAGTACGTCAAATTTCAAGTTAATTTACTACATATATTAGTCACGGGATAAATGCGAAATTATTCACAAACAGGCAGACAAACCGATTCGTTTCTCAATTTTAAAAAAAATTTTAAAATCTTATTGCTAATAAAAAATTTTAAACTTTAACTGTCTCAGTATTAAAAAAGATTTTTGGGCCAGAGCTCCGAGGGAAGCAAAACAAGCCATTTTGAACCCTTATACGCGCACTTTGGAAGCCCCAATGAAAACTAACCTTTTAAGATTTTCGGGCTGAAAACCGCTGAAATTCCGCGAAAGGTACTGCGCGCCAGTGTTGCTCTGTATTAAACCTCGCGTTGATCGCGTTCAGTCTCAACGTTTAACACAGAGCAGCACAGGCGTGCAATGCCTTCTGCGGATTTTCCGCAATAACAATCCCAAAGGATTAACCCTTTGGAATTTCAAAGTCCAAAAAGTGCGTGTGAAACCCAGAGGGGCAAAGGCGCCATTGCAGTTCATTATTAAACTGCTCCCATCGTCCACACATGGCCACTGCGCTTATACAGTCAGCAACTACTAGCGATATACACTCCACGTCTAAACCCGATGAAAATCGCGCAAATTGTTAAAATTTACCTACAAAAACATAACAGTGAATTTAAAAACACAGTATCAAATTATTCTATCGTGTTGTTTTTATTTTGTGTCTTCTATTTGAAGTGGAGTAAACTATATTGCGTAATGTCCCACTTCAATATGAAAGTCTGTTCTTCTCTGCTTCTGTCACTTATAAATTAAGTCTTAAAGTATTGACAGAAATTAAAATATAAAACTCATCCGGCTAGACTATAAAAATATTCCAGATGGGCTCTTCAATTTACCGCACTCTGAATCAATCCAGCAAAGGAAATCTCAATGAAAGCTATACAAACGCTAACTGTGATCTGTTTTTATCTAAACTGTAAGACACCAACAGCTGCAGAACCTGTCGGAGTCACGTTTATTTTGTGCATTCTCTGACCTATTCTGGTAGAACCCAAAGCAGTAAGACAATAAATAATAAAACGCAGTTCGTACCTTTTATTTCGGCTGTGACTCATTGAAGCGTGATTATGAGGGCGGGAGTGGTCGGTGTGTGTATTTGATTAAAGGCTAGCTGTCAGTCGGCATTTAGATTGCCTATTAAGATTCACAGCGTCCACTCCCAGATTTTCAGACCGCAGGACCCCAGGTCTCGGACAATCTACCGTTCAATTGGCATGATTATGTGCGGTGCATTTTGCGCAAATTTACCGTTAATTCCTGAATCGTGCGATATTAAAGCACGAAGTTTAATTTATTAAATTTTAAAAATTAGTGTAAGTAGGCGTTAATAAAAATATCAACGAATTGTAGTATTTTTTTACTTTTAAATTCACTACAAAATTCTTAAAACTGATATATTTTATAGTAAATATTTTAATTTTCGAGAAAACCGATTGGAAAATATTTAATTGTTATCATTTTTCTTGAAAATTAACTCGTGACGGGAGGCTTGATCGGAAATTTTCATTATTGGAACGCCAATATTTAAAAATTCCAAATTGGAAAAAAAAAATCATTTTAATAACAATAAAATTCGCATGAGATTTATAAAAATGATAAAATTTTTATAATATTTTATTCATACAGTTGTATTTATAAAACTTCGGCTTACGTCAGTCTCTAACTCACCGAAAAAATATATACGCAAATCCATAATGAGCGTATGTATAGCTTCGCTGGCAATGACCACGCAAAAGTTTCAGAAATACCGGTCAAACGGATAGAATTTTTAAATGTTGGAAAATTCATTTAATATCATTTTACTTTTTTTAAGATACAAACAGTTTTCTTTTTTCAATGACTTTATCACTTTGAGAAATTGATTTAAAAAACAAATATTATTTAGGTTCATTTTTATGAAAATAATCAAAACGATGGCGAGGTTTCGAATCTTATGTGTCCCGTTTTTCTCGGGTGTCCACTCTCTTGATTTGCGTAGTCTATTTAGGGAAAATTGACCTATGTCTTTTTCCTGAGAGGTCAATTTAGCCGACGTATGGTTTTCCTCTGCAATTCACTCCAGTGGATTATTATATTACTATTTCCTGTTTTCTTCTGAAATTTGTTTACTTTTTGGGCATTCAAGCCATCATACACTTCTTATAAAGTAATTTTCGACTGATATCAATTTATATAATTCATGGGACCAGTATAAATTTTAAGATTTTTGTGCTTTAAGTTATAATAAACTTTTTAAGAAATAAATTGGATAAAAATTGCGAAATCAAAGACGGATGACAGACCTTTTAGTGATCAATTATTAAACTTTAAATTTCGAAGAATAATAAGGTACGCATTGGAAAAAGTACTGCATGGATTCTTCAAAATCAAGCATTTTTCTTGGCCGTACATCTTGTTCATTTTTTTGGTTGATTACAATTTTGATAACTCTAATTATAAACCATCCTGTATATTAGTTTAGGCAAAATATTCCTTTTTTATATGCACAAAGTAAAGTTTTTTAGTGCGCTATGATTTGATGTTCCCTGGAATTCCGAACTTTGGAATAGAATTTCATTTTCCGGGCACCGGAACAACCCCAATGTTCTGGAGCTCTACAATTTGGTAACTAGTAATGCTATAGATTAGTTTGTCAAAAAATTTTGTAACTCAAGTTTTTTTCAAAACTTATTGTAAACTATAAAAAAATAGTCTTAGACATGCATATGAAATAATTTAAACGTAATTCAAGCTAAATTAAATTTGAAATAAAATCAGTAAGCCTGAAATCACTCATTTAAGGGGTGGAGCACCGCAGCTCCAGAGCTCCATCACCGCTCGCTTTAAATGTTCGGAACCCCAGAACACGATCACTAGTTCTGACGCGATTCAAAAGGCGCTTTCATTTTTCTAAAACAAAATCCAAAGTTTTTTTTATCAAAATTATGAAATTTATTCTTCATTTTTTTAAAATACTTTTTACGCGTTACAATGTACATACGTAAATTTGAATTATTTTAACGCCGCTGAATACTACTTTTAAAATAAATTATCTTGACGATTTTCATTTTTTGTAAAAGCCGAAATTTACAAGAAATAGGCTGAAAATAGTTGAAAAAAATTGCGGTGACATACTTGTCAAACAAATTTGATTACTTTTTAGGGTATAGAAGAAAAAAATTTAATTTCGGTTGAAAAGAATCATTAAACATATTGGAAAAAGTACAAAATATGTTTGATTTGGTTCCATTTATAATATAATTGGTCCACTTATTTCTTTATTAAGTACTTTTTATTAGGTCTTTGTTATGGTGGGTAATTTTTTGAAAGTTACTTTTTTTGCTTTTATATATGTAGCCAAACAATTTCTACAGCTTAAGTCCTAACAGATTAGAAATAATCAGCGCTGTTTGTACTTTTTTTAATTCGAATATTATTTTATATTAACCTTTTTTGTATTTTTATAATTCTTCCTTATTTTAACTTTTTTTTATATTTCATAAACATTATGATTTGATTATCACATAAAAATATGACATTCTTCACGTCTTTTTTTATTAATCTGGAATTGTAATTTCCTGAGATATTTTCTCACGCCGGTAAGTTATAAGAGAGTTATTTTTCCATCACACGCAACACGCTAATTGGCCCTTACCCCGCCCCGGCAGAATTTTTGGCGGTTAATTCTGTCAACTTGATATTCAGAGAAGAATACGCCGGATTAATTTAGGAAGAATAGCATCTCACTTAGTCGAAGGTTTATGCGATAGCTGAAATTGGACTTTTTCCAAATTTTTCATTTGTGGGTCACGAAATATCCTTAAAATAAGTCAAAAAGCAGACAAGTAAATCTCTGTAGGCCTTAATTTTTACTCCCCATATAAATTTTATTGGGCAATCAGGTTATTTTTTGTCGGTGCAAAATATTTTAGTTCCGTGTTCCGAAAAGAGTAGGTTATTAGTTGGGGTGTTAATTCCGGGCGGTAAGGGAAAAAGGTGTGGTCATCCTAATGGTCCAACAAAAGCTCATAAACACGCGTCTCGTCCCCCTTCTATTTTCTTTCAACTCTGTGTTCAGGCCGACACCGCCAACCCACATGGCTGATTAGAGATTATACGACTTAATTGGGTCATAAGAAAATTCTCGAAGTATTATTTTTTTATTTTTATATTTGCGGCATATTTCATAACTTATTTTTGCAAAAAAAATTTTTAAAGCTATATAATGAACATCCCTCTTCCTTTCTATTAAATATTGTCAATTTTAAACATGTTAAAAAATTAATATTCAAAATCAATTTGTTTTAAGCTCTTGTCTGTTAAAAACGTTTTCATTCAAAACTATAAGGATTTTCATAATTTATAGTTTTATGTTTAAAAGTAATTTTTAATACTTTAGTTTGTCAAAAAGTCTACTGTATTTTTTGATGTAACAGCAATATGTTAACCACCACCAGTTTTATGTAGCATTCTTAAGATAAATTAGTTTTTTTAAGTGCATCTATTAGTCAAATACAATATTTGGCATAATGCTATATCGGCGTCAGTTTAAAACCGTAGATTTGGCGATTTCAACGTATAAAGTAATATCGTCTTTGAATACTATAAATGAATCTTTTTTTTAAATTATTAAAAGTTTTATTGCTACGAATTAGTATGCAACTGTAACTGCAGTATTCTGTAAATTATTATTAAAACTTAACGATTTTTGATTTTTTTTAAAAAACACCTTATACTAGAAGCGTAAGAAAAATTATTAATATTTTTACAACGTTTTTTTTTAAATACAAGCGTTTTACTGCAAAAAAAAAAATTTAAAAAAAATAAATTTTGGAAAATAAAATGAAGCTATGTTTTATTTTTCAAATTAAAAAAAATTCCTTTTAAGGTTTTAAAATTTTCTGGTTTTTCGTTTTATTTTCGTTTGCATCGAGTTATTTTCCGTCTGATTTTTTACTAACTCGATGTTTAATATGGTCGGTCGCCTTAGGCGTAATAAAAATGTACCACCCTGTGTAATCTGCCGCCTTTTTATGCTTAATGCACCTTGACCAGAAGCTCAACTTCCTCCATACTCTTCCTGTTATACCAAAACAATTCAAAATTAGCGGCAAATTTTTCTATAATAAACAAAACAAATTATTCACAAAAAAGGAATTTGCCCTCTAAAATTTAATAAAGAGCCTCGAAGAAACCTATAAATTAAATAAATAAAAGAGAAACAGCAAGGTTGCATAATTTTAAAAAAAATACAGTATGTGATAATATTACACACAAGTAAAAAGGTGCGAAATTTAGAGGAATAAAATGAAAAAATGGAACGAAAATTTGTGTTAATAATAAATACAATATTAAAATATGAATGGGACCTTTTTGTTTACAACTCATACTTTTTGATTAATACTGTCTGATTCTAAAAGTGAAACCATAACATTTTACTGTGACTTGTTACTTGAAAAATGAGATGATTTGATTGCTTAAATCCGCTGTTCCAGCATATGTGCGTTTGAAACTTAACACGAACCGCATTATTAATAAAAGTCACAAAACCTAATTCGCTTATGTTGTAAAACTGTTGTTGTAAAAAAATTTTTTTCGCGAAATTCCAGTTATCAGTGCTTCCTTCTGTGATATATTTTAAAATAGCATCTTATAGTTTTATGACCGTGGGCCACAAAAAACTTTTTGACGTTTTTCTTAGCATTTTATAAACTCTTGGATAAATCTATTAAAAAAATTATGACTTTTGATTTTATATATGTTTGAATTTTAAACTATGCATTTTTATGACAAAACTTTTTTTTGGTCTAGAAATACCTGGACCAAACAAAACAAATTTATGGTAAATATAAGCAATCGATCCTCCTTCACAAAATGAGGTATAAATTATTTCCGTTACTATTTAGTTATGTAGAAGACTATAGTTTTACAAAAAAAATACTCTTGATAATATAATTCACTGCTCGTTAATAAAATTATAACTTAAGACAATATTCCAAAGTTTTCATGGGCCTTGTATATAAAATATTTTAAAGTATTTTTTAAATGCATTCTAAAAACCAAAATAAAAAATATATAAATTTTCAAACTTATTTTTTTCATCAAAATAATCGATGTGGTAATTTAAATAATTATAGTATAGTCTATTTAATATATAAAATTCGAGCTATTCGATTCAAACAGAAAATAATATTCTGCTTAAAAGAAAACACAAATCAAACGAAAGCGTACATATATTTATACTTTTCAAAAAACTTCTATCATTATTATTTAATTCCGATTTTTAAAATTTATTATTCTTTATTGAATCATATTTTGCAGATAAGCAGGTCAGACGAATTTGTTCATATGATTTCTTGGTAAACTCCTTTTAATTTAAATTTTAAAAAAATCAAATTTAATAAACCTATAGGCTCCAATATATTATAACGGTGTAAGTTAAATTTTCTAATTTTCTAACTCTTATCAACAACAGCGCAAGAGGGCGGAGGTCGAGGTGCATCTGCATTTTTTTCCGCGGCTTAGTGCCGGAATCCCTATCCGGGGAAGTAAACCCTTTTGTGACAAAAAAAAGATGTTTTCAGGGGATAAAACCTCGCCCATTCAAGCGGAGGGCGGGACAGTTTTATTGCGCGTGGGGCGGCAAGCACCATAAGAAGAGCCCCGCATTCCGCGTCAGTGTACCCCGCGGATAACCGACGGTCGGCCTGTTCGCACGTTGCGTTATTTTATCTGCTCGATGGACGATTGGCGGCAGGCGTTCGCTTTTTTTCAAAGAAATTGTGAGAAAAAAAACTAATGTTCTATATTTTTTTGCTGAATTTGACCAGGTTTTTGAAATTACAAAATAAACCGCACTTGTTTAGGCTTTTTTATTTATTTTTTTGCTGTTTGTTTGTGAATTTTCCACGAATAATGGCGCGGATTTGGTATATATTGTTTTAAAATATTCTATGTGAAAATTATTATAAAATTATTAATATCAAGCATTTAGTTTGTTTCTATAAAAATTTTCAAGCTTCTGTTATACTTTGTTAAAAGCAATTAATCGACAAAAACCCTTTAAGTAGTTTGAAGAATTTTTTTTAATCTTTCCTATATTTTAGCTTTTGGGCCTAAAGCAAAACTTGAATTGTTTTAAAATTCAAAAAAAAAACTTGCTAAAAATATATTGTCCACAATCATACTTCTGGATTCTGTCCTTTAGAAACTTTATAGATGAAATATTTACTCTTTGTAAGGTCATATTTTTAATCTTATTAGCAACACAATTACAATTCAAAATATTTTCATGCTTTCATTTGTCCGTATGGTTTTATTTTGATCAGGTGATTGTAATTTTTTTACTAAAAACTACTTTTTGGGACTTTTAAAAAATAATTTTCAAGTCTGAAGTAAAAAACGCGTAACTAAATTTAAAATTTTTCTTTTTGTGTGTTTTATAATTTTTGTTTTGAGACTCAAGAATAAGTTAAACTTGTAATGTACTAATTCTTGAAATGGTTAGTTTCTTGAAAAGAGTTCGGGCTTTAGAAATAATGTTTCACCGTTTTTTAATTTTGTATAATAATATTTGGAGCCTGGAAAAATTTAGCTATTATATAGTAACATTTTACGTATGAAAACACAAAGATTAAATTATTTTCTTTTTCTCATTTCACATAACTTAATTTTATAATAGTGAAAAAAATTATCTCACAGATCATATTTTATTTCAAATGATTTACGGTGCTGTTTGATGATCTTAAGAAAGAGTTTGATTGTTTCCCAATTTCTCAAAGTTTATTCTGAGGTTAACTTTGCACAGGACAAGCTGTTTGCGATGTGCGCGTGGGGCGGTGCCGACCACAAAGGCAAACTTTCATTCCGGTCCAATTAGCTAATAGATAAGACTCTGTTTTGGGATTCCACATGCATTCCTATGTATTTATTGTAAACATGCGTTACCCAAATATTGACAGATTTAAATAAGTTTCTTTATTTTTAAACAAAATTTTATTAAAAATGATTAACATTTGTAAATTTAAAATATCTACGCGTCTAGTAAACTTCAGTAATATTTTTTGTGTCATTTTCCATGTATCAGTCATTTTTAAGTTTTGCTGCATATGTTTTCAGTTCAATGATAAAAGACGAAACTGTGCTTTTACGACAGCGTCAGTACACGGCGTTAGTTTACCATCGTCATAAAAAAAGATTACGTTTTATCGCATATTTTACGACCAATCGTCGCATGTCGCGGATATTTGTGGTTTTTTTCTGCGTTTTTATTACATATTTTTATATCTTTATCTGAATTTAAAGGACGAGAATTGCAAATAGTGAACGGATTTTTTTTTAGAAAACTTCGTTACCAATGTGAGCGACCTCGGAAAACACGTACTATTTTTTATAAAAAAATGAATTGTTATAAACAAACTACATTTTTGGCTATAAATTTGTTTATAAAATAAGAATATTGTTGATTTGTGATTAAATAAATGACATTTGTCAATTTGATTATTTTATACCTCACTCGCTTGGCGTTTTTATGGTTTTGTAATGTTGCTCTTAAATCAAGATAAATCCCTCTCAAATTTGTTGTATATATTGTACGGAAATGATATCATCACTTATTTACTCCCGGTAGGTAGGTTGACTACTGCTCCGGTCTTGATTTATGCTGCGTTTTGCCGGGGTTGTTTGGTTGTTTTATATCCAGTCTTCAAACACTGGAAATTCATCTTCTTCCTTCGTCGGAGTATATGAGTAGCCCCTGGTCACTTGGACTCAATGATTTTATCAAACCCGGCCATCTCCCACTCACCACTTTCCTCTCCACCCCAGCGCTGCCTTAGCGATCTTTCCCTCCATTTCTTTTACCCTATATTCTCTCTGTTCACGAAATTTTTAATAAAAACACGTTGAGCATTTAACTCCAGAAAAATCTAAATATTTTGTTGCTTTTTTTCGTAAATATTTGACGACTTTTTATCAAACTTACTTTCGAAAACTAATGCAGAAGTAACCAAAATCCGAAACTTTAAAGTTAATCCAATTCTATTGTCATTATAAAGGAAGTGGGTCTATTTCAATTCATTTATTTTTTTTATTTTAATTCCATTTCAAAATTACGAAGACAGCAAAAGTGGTATGTTTTTTAAACTTTGACTGTGGTGTGTGTTTATTATATAATTTTAACGATTAATCTTTTAATAATTTCATTTTTTTATTAAAATCGTGATTAAAAAAATTGTTATTGAAAATAGTTGTCGATGGCTTTTTATTTAATGAATATCATTTGAAGTCTTCATATTTAAAGAGAAATGCAACCCTGTAACCCTCTGTGTTAATCAAATTTAACTTATTTTTTTATTAATATTTAGTATTAAGATTACAACTTTTATTGTTTCAGCTTTAAGATTACAAAATTGATGGATATCTTATTCAATTAATTATGTTCAATTAGCTTTTGTAGAATACCCGTTTTTTTATTTAAAAAAGGGTTGGTAAAGCCTGGGGCATTTAAAGCCGAAAATGGGAAACATGGAGGCAAAAATGTAAAATCGCTTAAACTTATTAAGCCAAAGCCTACACCTAACCAAAACCATTTTTTACATACGGCTTCAAGTTCTGATTTCCAAAGATACAAGATCCCAAAATTTTCTAATACGGCTCAAAGCTTTCGAAATTTCTTAACCGCTTCAAGTTCGCTCTGGCGGCTCCAAAAAGACCCCGCCCTTTAATTTGATTTCTTCGAATAATCGTCATCAAACGAATATTTTTAATTATAATTAGTTTTATAATTAATTAGCTAAATCACAAAACTACACATATACATAGGTATATTTGTTGTGATTTAGCTAATTATACAAATTTAATTAAAAAGAAAACACGATAACAAGAATTTGTTATTTTTTATAGAAAACAGAAGTGTAAATAGTATTTTTCTGCTTGCAAATATTTTAGTTCCAGCAAAAAATAAAAAACACTTTGTATTAATATAATAAATATGGTGTTTACGTTGGTCGATCCATATGAAATTTAAATAGTCTGAAAATGCTGTATGAAAATGAATTAAACTGTTGCTACACTTTAATTCATTGTATAGTTCCAAATATTTACGCCGCTTTGGATTCACCCAGTTTTTTATAAACTTGATGTGATTTGATCACCATACCGTGCGGGTGAGCTTTATTATTAAGTTAAAACCCTAAACATGTATATGTAATAAATAAAACTATATAAAGCATATGTGGTGAGGAAAATCATAATTAAAATTTATAGAATGTCTATTGTTTTGTGAGCTTTTAAGCCTATATACCTCTAAAACATTTTTATTCAAGTTTATTTTATAGAAATGGGGCCAAAATGGATGAATTAAAGCTATGTTCTTCTGGATAATTATATGTATTATAAATTATTTAACATGAATATTGCTGTCAAAATATTACACATTAAATTTAATTGTTATTCTTATATAATCAAAATAAATTTGTTAATATCTTTCATCTTTTCCACGCTGTTTCCAGGTCCATACATTATAGTTATGGTTAAAAATAAAGCCCAAACTTTTTAATTTTATTTTTTGAAAAAATAAAACACAAATATCTTGTAATATAAACTACTATATTGTTAACCACAAGATCCTTAAAAAATAGTATTGCCAAATATTTCTTTTAAAATTTTGTACTATATTTTTGTCTATAGTTTTTTGAACATTTTACTTTCAAATTATTATTTATTTAGTTCAATAAATCCGTTTTTGTATTAGTTTGGAATATTTTTAAATCAGATTCATTGCAAACATATATTATGTACCCCCTCAACAAGGAATTGAGTCTTTTTTATTCTGAATATTTATTTTGTTTTCACAAAAAAAAAAAATTTTAAAAACCTGGATGTCAATTGTGTTTAAAATTTAATTCTTTTTTTATATTTTTTCACACACACATTTTTTTTCTTTTTAAGTTGTTTTTTAAATCTTTTGTTAATTAAAGCAATATCGTGTTAAATAATTTATAATACATATAATTACTGTCAAAAGAACATAGCTTTAATTCATCCATTTTGGCCCCATTTCTATAAAATAAACTTGAATAAAAATGTTTTAGAGGTATATAACCTTAAAAAGCTCACAAAACAATAGACATTCTATAAATTTTAATTATGATTTTCCTCACCAAATATTTATATAGTTTTATTTATTTTTTTTTTTCGTTCGTTTAATAAAGCCACACTATAGTGATAAATACATAGTTTATAAAAAACTAATAAAGCGCATTAATAATTTCCTATCAATGAATAAAGTGTCGCCCAATTTAATATATTTATATTTTTGATATTTTTTGATATTTTTCCAAATTCATAATTCACCATACTTACTATATTTAATACAAAGTGTAAATTTATTATTTTTTGTGAAACAATATTTTAGAGCAGAAAATATATTTACACTATATTTATAAAAAATAGACAAATTCATTTTTTGTATATTTTTTACTCTAATATAAATTATAAAATTCATAACTAAATTCACCCAATATACCTAGTGTAACAATGTATAATTTATAGCTAATTAATTATAAAACTAAAAATATTCGTTTAATAATTTATTCGAAGAAATATATATATTTTTTGGAGCCGCCAGACAATTTAATTTTAGAAAGTGTCGCCCAATATAGATATTTTTTGTATATTTGAAAATCCTATCAAAATTCCAAAATATATTTTTTGATATTTTAGTTTCGCTTAATAGTTTAACGCGTCACCAATATATTTTTCGCTTTAATCCCCCACTATATTTTTTGATGTACACCGATCAATCTAATTTTTTTCGTGTAACAATCTATCAATCTATCAATCTAATGTTCTGCCAAATTCACCCAAATAATTTAATACTAAATATTTAATAAAAAATAATTAAATTAATTAACACAACTTCCCAGGTTAGTTTATTCAATATAGAAGACTTCAAATTGTAGATTAAATGAGAAAAGCCATAAACAATATTTCAAAATAACAATTTTTTTGATAACCAATTTTAAATAAAAAAATAAAATTTATTAAAAATTAATAGTTAAAATTTATTTATATAATAAACACACACCCACATCCAATTTTAGACATACTTTGTACATTCATAACCCAAAATTCACTAAATATTTTTCCTAAATTGAAATAGACCCAATATTTATAATGACAATAGATTCATAATTTAAAGTTTCAGAATTTTGCTAATGTTGCCCAAAATTCTAATTTAATAAAAATTCCAAATATTTTACAAAAACAACAGATATTTTAGTATATTTTAGGATCCCCAAATATATTTTACTAAAGAGTCACTATATTTTACAGTAGGTAAAGACATGCTATCAAAATCCACTAACAGTAGGTGAAGAGACAAAGCCATGCTAATGTTCACAGAATTTAATAAAAGCCAAAATTATAAAATCCCAAAATATTTACTCTCTGGTGCTCAGACAAAGGAAGGAAATGAATTTCAGTGTAAAGACTGGATAAAGACAACCAAACAACCGCCCAAAATTCACATAATTTACTCTCAGTATAAAATATTTACTCTCAGAATAAATAATAATAATTGCTCATTTCCCAGTGTACAATTATCCATCAACAATTAAAGAATTATATTTGAAATTAAGACAACAAAACCATAAATTCACATAAGGTATAGAAATAATCAACAAATGTCATTTATTTAACCACGAATCAACAATATTCTTATTTTATATAAACAAATTTATATAGCGAAAAATTAGTTTGTTTATAACAATTCATTTTTTTATAAAAAATAGTACGTATTTCCGAGGTCTCGTGGGTAACAAAGTGTCATTTTCAATTCATTTATTTTTTTATTTTAATTCCATTCCAAAATTACGAAGACAGCAAAAGTGGTATGTTTTTTAAACTAACTAGTGTGTGTTTATTATATAATTTTAACGATTAATCTTTTAATAATTTCATTTTTTTATTAAAATCGTGATTAAAAAAATTGTTATTGAAAATAGTTGTCGATGGCTTTTTATTTAATGAATATCATTTGAAGTCTTCATATTTAAAGAAAAATGCAACCTGTAACCCTCTGTGTTAATCAAATTTAACTTATTTTTTTATTAATATTTAGTATTAAGATTACAACTTTTTGATTGTTTCAGCTTTAAGATTACAAAATTGATGGATATCTTATTCAATTAATTATGTTCAATAGCAAT
>JASAMX010015266.1:0-77057 GCA_030248175.1 Microlaimidae sp. YZB2_3
ACTCCTTGCGCAATCAGTTCGCTTTTTATCTCGTTTTGAATCTAATTCTTTTGAGCTTGGGTTTTTTAAGATTATCTGATTTTTTATATTGGTAAGATTGAACTAAAGCGGCGAATCGGGAATATAACAAAAGCTGTGATTCGCCTATTTGAGTCAGAGTCAACTAAACACCTCTTTTTTTTCAAGACCTTTTTCTGGACCACTCGTAGATCCTCCGTGGAGGAGCGCCGGGTATACTCTAGACTTATCCGACTCTTTTTGGTGTTCCGCTGATTTAAAAATTTTGTTCGGAATCTGATTTGAAGCGAAGCAGATCTTGACTTGCTCGTGGATGTCTGTCTGATTTCATGCCGATAATAAAATGCTCTATATTCGTTTTTTTCACTATTATTATAAACATCCATCATATATTGAACTGCTACGTTCTCATTGGACACAGAATTCCATTTTTTAAGCGCCAAAACTACAACGAGGGTAGAAGGCTCCCTAGAAATATCTTTTCTTCAGTTTCACGTAGTAAAAAACGGTAAATAAGGAAAAACGGACGGTTTAAAAATGGTTCGTTTTGGAAAACGACAGATGCTACCCTAAAATTTGGTGGGTCAGTGTTTAATATTTAAAACAGGACCCTAATATTAAAAAATTATCAAACAATCTGGGTTTTAAAAATGGTAACTATTAGTAAATTAAGTTGAAAATTTTAATGCGGCGGAAAATTTTAACAACAAAAAATTTTAAAAAAATTTTTAAGTTAATTTTATTATCGGCGTGTCTAGAGCAAACAAATAAGCATAAATACAATGTCATTTATTTAAATATCAAAAAATTAACCACTAAAACCTTATGGGTTTTAAAAAATGATAACAGTTAGTTGGATAAAGTTAAAACTGATATGTTTAACGTCAACGATATTTGAACTTTCATATGGGTACAAACAGGGCTGTATTCATAATAAATTTTACTGAGAATTTTATGTGCTAATTTGATGGATGCGAAAATAGCTAATCGCTCAACAAAAAATAATGAAGGTTATATTTTTTAAATTAAACTTAACAGCACTGTCGAAGCGACAGAGTGGTTGCAAAACCCGCCATTACTGCGCAAAAAGATTAAAAAAAAACAATAACAAAAATACGCACGGTATTATTATTATTTTTTAATTTTAATCATTTTCATGTATTTTGGAAATGGATTTAAAATGAACCGCTGGGATTAATTAAACAAAATTCAGTGTTTAAGTAATAACGCTTCCTGATGTTATTAGAGATTCATGTGTCGAGAGCTTTCATATGAGTTCATACTGACATAAAAACATGATCCACTACAAATTTTCAGGGTACATTGTCAGTTTTAAAAAATGCTAACCATTTTTAAACCGTCTGTTTTTACTTATTTACCGTTTTTACTAGTGAAACTGAAGAAAAGATATTTCTGCCGAAAATATTACCCTCGTTATAGTTTTGGCACTTAAAAAATCCAATTCTGTGTCCAATGAGAACATACCATTACAAGTTATGATGGATGTTTGTAATAATAGTGAAAAAAACAAATATCAAGCATTTGTTATCGGCATGAAATCAGACAGACATCCACAAACTCTCAAGTTCTGCTCGCTTCAAACTAGATTCCGAACAAAATTTTTAAATCAGCGGTACACTTAAAAGAGTCGAATAATTCTAAAGGTCTACCCAGGCGCTCCCCATCGGAAGATCGACGAGTGGTCCAGAAAAAGGTCTTGGAAAAGAGGTGTTTTGGTCTCCTCTGACTCAAATAGGCGAATCGCAGCTTTTGTTCTATTCCCGGTTCGCCGCTTTTGTTCAATATTCTTACCAATAAAAAATAAGAGAATCTCACAGAAATCTAATTTCAAAGAATTAGATACAAATTGGATGAAAAAAGCAAACTGATTGCGCAAGGATTAATAAAAATTTTCTATTGAAAAAATTGTGGTGTGAGTATAAAGTTAGGTATATGCTTGGCTTTAGTTTGTTAGAAAGACTATATGAGTGTAAAATTTTATTTAAAACTAAGAAAATAACAAAACAAAGATACGAATTACACAAAACTGAGCTTTTTAACATTTCGAGATGAGATAAATAAATGTTAGAGAAAATAATCACTGAAAATTCAAAAATTTTTTGAGTTTATAAGAAATTACGAATAGAAAAGGAAATTTTTCTGTGAGATTTTTTAATTTATTAATAATTTGAAAGTTTGAAAAGTCAATATTATGGTTCGTTTTGGTAATTTGTTATTTCAGTGTTGATTTTTCGGTTATTTTTATGTTCTGTTAGCCTGGAAATTTATTTTTTTATTGTTTGTCGATATAAAATTTACTACAATCCGCATGAAATGCAGTAGACTAATCCTTTGTCATTCTGGTTTTAGGGTTTCTGGGTGTTTGTTGCTCATGAAGGTTTGAGAATTGTATTTGATTTTTGTGAAACTGTGTTTTTATTTGTACTTTCTGAGTAACGATTAATTTTTGGTGTTATTGTGGAAATCTATGCAAAGAGAAATGTGGCAGCGGGGTGGTTTTGGTTTGGGGCCTATTTTGGGAGGTTTTAGAGCGTGAAAAACAGTGTTATAGTTGTATCCATTTTTTTCAAATATCTGTTGTAATTGCATAATTTCCTTACTGAAATCATTTAAAATTATTTTTGTTTGGTGTGCTAAACATTTTGCAGTTCCAATAAGTTGTTGCTTTGGTTGATTAGAGTTGGCATGAATGAACCGGTTTGAGCAAGTTGTTTTTCAATATATTTTAAAGGAGAGTTTTGTTGATGTTTTGCTTTCAATTTTTTTTTCTATGTCCAAAAATGGTATTTTGTTGTTTTGTTCCAATTTTAAAGTAAACTGTATTTGACCAGTAATTTCTTCTTGATTTTCAATATTTAAAATTTCTTGAATGTTTGAGGTGAATCCGACTTGAATAATAAAAACATCGTGAATGTATCGACGCCAGAGTAATTTTTCTATTTTTTTTCTTTTTGCTTTTTCTAAATTTTTTGTTCTAAATTTTATAAAAAGATACAGGCAAAAAGAGGGGATAAAGGGCTCTTCATTGGTAGACCCCGTTTTTGAGTAAAAATGTTGTCTTTGTGCTGAAAATAATTAGATTTCATACAGATTGTTACCATTTCAATTATTTGTCTCCCATAAATGCGTATTATTTTTAAGTCTTTCTTTTAAGCTGTTTAAAGCATCGTCTACCTGTGTACATTTTTGCATAAAGTGACACTATGTCCCGTTGTGCTTGCTTGGGTTTTACTTTGGGGTTAAATCTCATAAACTGTACTATTTACCAAAAATGGAACCCCAAAAACCAGTTAAATATATTTTTCCAGAATAAACACTTTGACTTAAGGTCTCTGAGGACGATTTTCACTTTACAGCCACCAATAAAAACCGGTTGCATTAGATACCAAAAAATTTTTTTTTACTTTTTATAAAATGTTCTATTATTTATTGTAGTAATAGAGAGTTACCAAATGAATATTTAAAATATCCCAATCACGAAAATTTGAATATTGCAAAAGTTTAGTTTCATAAAAGATTTCTGGATGATTAGGAAAAACTGAATCAATAGTATTAGATTGTTGTTTGGGTTCAAAAAAAAAAGGTGAAATATCAATGCGAATGTCTTGGAACATTATCACAGTGATCATAAATCGTACTTATTAAGAGGAAATAATTACAGACTCAATAAGACGGACTCAGCAAACCTTTGCTGTGATAAATTCTTGGTTTTTCCTAAACGAATCAGATGTTTAGAACTTTTTTACCAAATTATTTGGTATTATCTAACACACTAACTTCTTTTAGAAGCTTTAAAATTAATAAATCTTACTATGTTCGGCAAAGTGGCATACAAGGGAGAACGTCAAGGTAAGAGGCATTGGCATTAAGATATGTTTTCTTAGTTTTTTTTTTGATTATCTTATAACTCGGTTTTGCTTTACAATATTCAAGGCTTTCATTGGTATAATAATTCGCTTACTTTAAATAATAAGATACATTTTATAAAAGTAAAAAAATTTTGTTATGTAATGCAACCGGTTTTTATTGATGGCTGTAAAGTGAAAATCGTCCCTAAGAGAACCTTAAGTCAAAGTGTTTATTCTGGAAAAATATTTAACTGGTTTTTAGGGTTCCATTGTTGATAAATAGTACAGTTTTACGAGATTTAACCCAAAAGTAAAACCCAAGCAAGCACAACGGGACATAGTGTCACTTTATGCAAATGTACACAGGTAGACGATGCTTTAAACAGCTTAAAAGAAAGACTTAAAAATTATACACATTTATGGGAGACAAATAATTGAAATGGTAACAATCTGTATGAAATCTAATTATTTTCAGCACAAAGACAACATTTTTACTCAAAAAGGGGTACAAATCTACCAATGGAGTAGCCCTTTATCCCCTCTTTTTACCTGTATCCTTTTTATAAAATTTAGAACAAAAAATTTAAAAAAAAAAAGCAAAAAGATAAAAAAATAGAAAAATTACTCTGGCGTCGATACATTCACGATGTTTTTATTATTCAAGTCGGATTCACCTCAAACATTCAAGAAGTTTTAAATATTGAAAATCAAGAAGAAATTACTGGTCAAATACAGTTTACTTTAAAATTGGAACAAAACAACAAAATACCATTTTTGGACATAGAAATTAAAAAAATTGAAAGCAAAACATCAACAAAACTCTCCTTTAAAATATATTGAAAAACAACTCACTCAAACCGGTTCATTCATGCCAACTCTTACCAACCAAAGCAACAACTTATTGGAACTGCAAAATGTTTAGCACACCAAACAAAAATAATTTTTAAAATGATTTCAGTAAGGAAATTATGCAATTACAACAGATATTTGGAAAAATGGGGGGATACAACTATAACACTGTTTTTCACGCTCTAAAACCTCCCAAAATAGGCCCCAAACCAAAACCACCCCGCTGCCGCATTTCTCTTCCATACATTTCCACAATAACACCAAAAATTAAATCGTTACTCAGAAAGTACAAAATAAACACAGTTTCACAAAAATCAAATACAATTCATCAAACCTTCATGAGCAACAAACACCCAGAAAACCCAAAACCAGAATCAAAAGGATTAGTCTACTGCATTTCATGTACGGATTGTAGTAAATTTTATATCGGACAAACAATAAAAAAAAATAAATTCCAGGCTAACAGAACTTAAAAATAACCAAAACTCAACACTAAAACAACACGTTACCGAAACGAACCATAATATTGACTTTTTAAACTTTTGAAATTATTAATAAATTAAAAAATCTCACGAGATTTTCTTTTCTATTCGAATTTTCTATAAAACCCCCAAAAATTTTTGAATTTTGTGTGATTATTTCTTATCTTTATTTATTCTATCGTAATCTTTAAAAGTTTGGTTTTGTGTAATTTGTACCCTTGTTTTGTTATTTTTTTTAGTTTTAAATAAATTTTTACACCCAGATAGTCGTTCAACAAACTAAAGCCAAGCATATACCTAACTTCACACACTCACACACCACAATTTCTTCAAGAAAATTTTTATTACTCCTTGCGCAATCAGTTTGCTTTTTATCTCATTTTGAATCTAATTCTTTGAGATTAGATTCTGTGAGATTCTCTTATTTTTTTATTGGTAAGATTGAACAAAAGCGGCGAACCGGGAATAGAACAAAAGCTGCGATTCGCCTATTTGAGTCAGAGTGAACTAAACACCTCTTTTTTTTCCAAGACCTTTTTCTGGACCACTCGTTGATCTTCCGACGGGAAGCGCCGGGTATACTTCTTAGAGCTTATCCCGACTCTTTTTAAAGTGTAACGCTAATTTAAAAAAAAATAATTTTTGTTTCGGAATCTACGTTTGAAGCGAAGCAGAACTTTAGAAGTTCGTGCCATGTCTGTCTGATTTCATGCCGATAATAAAATGCTCTATATTCGTTTTTTTCACTATTATTACAAACATCCATCATATCTTGAACTGCTACGTTCTCATTGGACACAGAATTGCATTTTTTAAGTGCGAAAATTATAACGAGGGTAGAAGGCTTCCCAGAAATATCTTTTCTTCAGTTTCACGTAGTAAAAAACGGTAAATAAGTAAAAACGACGGTTTAAAAATGGTTTCGTTAGTTTTTAAACCGACAATGTACCCCTAAAATTTGTAGTGGATCATGTTTTTATGTGAATATGAAATTCATATGAAAGCTCTCGACACACTAATATCAAATACCATCAGGGAAGCGTTATTACTTAAACACTGAATTTTGTTGAATTAATCCCAGCGGTTCATTTTAAATCCATTTCCAAAATACATGAAATGATTAAAATTAAAAAATAATAATAAATAAACCGTTCGTATTTTTATTTTTTTTATTCGTTTTTTTTTTAACCTTTTTGCGTGACGGGCGGGTTTTGCAACCACTCTGTCGCTTGGAATAGTCTAGCGTTAAGTTTAATTTAAAAAAAAATATAACCTTCATGTTTTTTTTGTTGGTATTAGCTACTTTCGCATCCCATCAAATTAGCACATAAAATTCTCAGGAAAATTTATTATAATACAGCCCTGTTTGTACCCATATGAAAAAATCAAAAACAGTCCGATGTCAAACATATTAGTTTTAATCTCGATTTAATTAAATCGTTATTAGTTTTTAAAACCCATAAGGTTTTAGTGGTTAATTTTTTGATATTTAAAAGTAAATGATCATTGTATTTATGCTTATTTGATTGCTCTCGACACGCCGATAATAAAATTAGCTTAAAAATTTTTTTAAAATTTTTTGTTGTTAAAATTTTTCGCCGATGCTTAAAATTTTCAACTTAATTTCCGAAATAATTACCATTTTTAAAGCCCACAATTGTTTGCGCAGTAATTTTTTAATATTAGGGTCCTGTTTTAATAAAAAATGTAAAAAACATAAGACCCACTACAAATTTTAGGGGTACATTGTCGGTTTTAAAAAATATGCCTCAACCATTTAAACCGTCCGTTTTTCCTTATTTACCGTTTTGCTACGTGGAACTGAAGAAAAGATATTTCTAGGAGCCTACTACCTCTGCATTGTAAGTTTTACTTGGCGCTTAAAAAAATGGAATTCTGTGTGCCAATGAGAACGTAGCAGTTCAATATATGATGGATGTTTTTACTAAATAATAGTGAAAAAAAACGAATATAGAGCATTTTATTATCGGCATGAAATCAGACAGACATCCACAAGAACTCTCAAGATCTGCTTTACGCTTCAAAATCACATTCCGAACAAAAATTTTTAACTCAGCTGTACACTTAAAAGTATAGGTCGGATAAGTCTGGAGTTGAGTACGGTCCCGGGCGCTACCTCCACGGAAAGTAATAACGAGATAGTTCAGAAAAAAGGTCTTGAAAAAAAAGAGGTGTTTAGTTTGATATTGACTTTTCAAATGAGCAAATCACAGCTTTTGTTCTATTTTCCGGTTCGCAGTTTAGTTCAATCTTAATGAGATAAAAAATCAGAGAAATTAAAGATCTAATCTCAAAGAATTAGATTTGAAAACGAGAGAAAAAAGCGAACTGCATTGCGCAAGGAGATTAAAATTTTTCTTGAAAAAAAATGTGGTGTGTGAGTGTGTGAAGTTATGTATACGCTTTATTTAGTTTGTCAAAGACATTCTGGGTGTAAAATTTTATTAAAAAAAAATAATAAAAAAAAATAATTAAAAAAACTGAACTTTTTAAGATTCAATAGAATAATAAGATAAGAATAATCACTGAAAAATTCGAAAAATTTCGGGGTTTTATAGAAAAGTACGAGATAAACCCTACCCAGGACGCTTAGGGGAAATGGGCAAACGCTTAGAGAAGGATCTACGTCAATATACGTAACACTTTCTAATTGGTTACGATAATTTGCCGGTGTGAAAATTATGAGTTTGTGTAGGCGCGAATTTTCAACAGTCTCATTTCACAGTTCCGGGGTCCAATTTTTAGATTTAGGCTGTCAGGGTATGTTGAGCCGCTTCGGAAATCTATAAATAATTTTATACATGTAGTTGTTTATAACTTTGAAATGTTTATTACCCTTAAAACTCCTAAACTAAGCGTAGTAGCCGTTGGCTATTGAAATCCAAAGATTCCTTTATGTGCTACCGTAACCTAGTGTTATCTGCGGCCCTTACAAAATTGATTGTTTGATTTTAGAGTGAAGACAATGTAAGTTGTGATCTAGACATATTACTTTTCGGCGACATAATAAATACAGTTTCTACAGTCAACTAGACAACCGCGCCGTCGCCACGCGGTTTCAACAAAAAAAATTTTTTTTTAAATTTTGGAGGAGCATATACACTCCCCCGGGGCGGGTTTATATGCTCCCCCGGGGGAGTATAGAGACCCCCCCTCCCGGGGAGTACATAGAACCCCGGGGGAGTATAGAGACCCCCCGGGGGAGACAGAGACCCCCCCCGGGAGAGTATAACGCCCCCCGGGGGAGTATATAGACCCCCTCGGGGGGGTTTATTTATGGCAAACCGATGCACGGATGGGTTCAATTTTTTGTATTGAGTGGTACATTCTTCTCTTATATATTCTTGGTATTATATATTTTTGATAATACTAACATATTTATCATATTTATCATCATATAATACTAACATATTTATTTGTAATTCAGGAGTTTTTCCAAGTCGCCATTGTACCTACATAATATGTCTAGATCACAACTTACATTGTCTTCACTTGAAATCAAACAATCAATTTTGTAAGGGCCGTAGCTAACACTAGGTTACAGTAGCAATAAAGGAATCTTTGGATTTCAATAGCCAACGGCTACTACGCTTAGTTTAGGAGTTTTAAGGGTAATAAACATTTCAAAGTTATAAACAACTACATGTCTATAAAAATTATTTATAGATTTCAAAGCAGCTGCAAATGACTAATTACCCTGACAGCCTAAATCTAAAATTAGACCCGGAACTGTGAAATCGTAAGATATTTTGAAATTATCACATCTACACAAACTCATGACCTGCAATTCCTAGAATTCACACCCACGCAAATTATCAGTAACCAATTAGCAAGTGTTACGTAAATTGACGTAAATCCTACCCAATCAAATTAGTAAATATCGAAATCATTTACCAATGGTGATCTAATGACGTCCATTGACGTAAGGGTTCAACCGTACTTTTCTATAAAACCCCCAAAATTTTTCGAATTTTCAGTGATTATTTCTTATCTTTATTTATTCTATTGTAATCTTAAAAAGCTCAGTTTTGTGTAATTCGTATCTTTGTTTTGTTATTTTCTTAGTTTTAAATAAAATTTTACACCCAGATAGTCGTTTAACAAACTAAAGTAAAGCATATACCTAACTTCACACACTCACACACCACAATTTTTTCAAGAAAATTTTTAATACTCCTTGCGCAATCAGTTCGCTTTTTATCTCATTTTGAATCTAATTCTTTGAGATTAGATTCTTTGAGATTCTCTGATTTTTTATATTGGTAAGATTGAACAAAAGCGGCGAACCGGGAATAGAACAAAAGCTGTGATTCGCCTATTTGAGTCAGAGTCAACTAAACACCTCTTTTTTTTCAAGACCTTTTTCTGGACCACTCGTTGATCTTCCGTCGAGGAGCGCCGGGTATACTTTAGACTTATCCGACTCTTTTAAGTGTACCGCTGATTTAAAAATTTTGTTCGGAATCTGATTTGAAGCGAAGCAGATCTTGAGAGTTCGTGGATGTCTGTCTGATTTCATGCCGATAATAAAATGCTCTATATTCGTTTTTTTTCACTATTATTATAAACATCCATCATATATTGAACTGCTACGTTCTCATTGGACACAAAATTGCATTTTTTAAGTGCCAAAACTACAACGAGGGTAGAAGGCTCCCTAGAAATATCTTTTCTTCAGTTTCACGTAGTAAAAAACGGTAAATAAGGAAAAACGGACGGTTTAAAAATGGTTAGCATTTTTAAAACCGACAATGTACCCCTAAAATTTGTAGTGGGTCATGTTTTTAATATTTTATTAAAACAGAACCCTAATATTAAAAAATTACTGCCCAAACAATTGTGGGTTTTAAAAATGGTAACTATTAGTAAATTAAGTTGAAAATTTTAACATCGGCGAAAAATTTTAACAACAAAAAATTTTAAAAAAATTTTTAAGCTAATTTTATTATCGGCGTGTCGAGAGCAATCAAATAAGCATAAATACAATGTCATTTATTTAAATATCAAAAAATTAACCACTAAAACCTTATGGGTTTTAAAAATGATAACCATTAGTTGAATCGAGTTAAAACTGATATGTTTGACATCGGACTGTCTTGAACTTTCATATGGGTACAAACAGGGCTGTATTATAATAAATTTTCCTGAGAATTTTATGTGCTAATTTGATGGATGCGAAAATAGCTAATCGCTCAACAAAAAATAATAAAGGTTATATTTTTTTAAATTAAACTTAACGGTACTGTCGAAGCGACAGAGTGGTTGCAAAACCCGCCCGTCACGCAAAAAGATTAAAAAAAAACAATAACAAAAATACGCACGGTATTATTATTATTTTTTAATTTTATTCATTTTATGTATTTTGGAAATGGATTTAAAATGAACCGCTGGGATTAATTCAACAAAATTCAGTGTTTAAGTAATAACGCTTCCTGATGGTATTTGAGATTAGTGTGTCGAGAGCTTTCATATGAGTTCATACTCACATAAAAACATGATCCACTACAAATTTTAGGGGTACATTGTCGGTTTTAAAAATGCTAACCATTTTTAAACCGTCTGTTTTTACTTATTTACCGTTTTTTACTACGTGAAACTGAAGAAAAGATATTTCTGGGGAGCCTTCTACCCTCGTTATAGTTTTGGCACTTAAAAAATGCAATTCTGTGTCCAATGAGAACGTAGCAGTTCAAGATATGATGGATGTTTGTAATAATAGTGAAAAAAACGAATATAGAGCATTTTATTATCGGCATGAAATCAGACAGACATCCACAAACTCTCAAGTTCTGCTTCGCTTCAAATTAGATTCCGAACAAAATTTTTAAATCAGCGGTACACTTAAAAGAGTCGGATAAGTCTAAAGTATACCCGGCGCTCCCCGACGGAAGATCAACGAGTGGTCCAGAAAAAGGTCTTGGAAAAAAAAGAGGTGTTTAGTTCACTCTGACTCAAATAGGCGAATCACAGCTTTTGTTCTATTCCCAGTTCGCCGCCTTTGTTCAATCTTACCAATAAAAAAAATCAGAGAATCTCAAAGAATCTAATCTCAAATTAGATTCAAAATGAGATAAAAAGCAAACTGATTGCGCAAGGAGTAATAAAAATTTTCTTGAAGGAATTGTGGTGTGTGAGTGTGTGAAGTTAGGTATATGCTTTACTTTAGTTTGTTAAACGACTATCTGGGTGTAAAATTTTATTTAAAACTAAGAAAATAACAAAACAAAGATACGAATTACACAAAACTGAGCTTTTTAAGATTACGATAGAATAAATAAAGATAAGAAATAATCACTGAAAATTCGAAAATTTTTGGGGGTTTTATAGAAAAGTACGAATAGAAAAGAAAAATCTCAGTGAGATTTTTTAATTTATTAATAATTTAAAAGTTTAAAAAGTCAATATTATGGTTCGTTTCGGTAACGTGTTGTTTCAGTGTTGAGTTTTGGTTATTTTTATGTTCTGTTAGCCTGGAATTTATTTTTCTTATTGTTTGTCCGATATAAAATTTACTACAATCCGTACATGAAATGCAGTAGACTAACCCTTTTGATTCTGGTTTTGGGTTGTTGAGTTTGCCAGTTTCCAAGGTTTCTATCAACCTTGGATGGGTCCGTCCGGCACGCCTCTCGCCTTGCTCACCCCCTCTTCCCACTCCCGGAGGAGCTCAGCAACCGCTACGGGGTTTGCCCAAAGGTCCAAAGGTTTTGGGTTTTCTGGGTGTTTGTTGCTCATGAAGGTTTAATGAATTGTATTTGATTTTTGTGAAACTGTGTTTATTTTGTACTTTCTGAGTAACGATTCAATTTTTGGTGTTATTGTGGAAATGTATGGAAGAGAAATGCGGCAGCGGGGTGGTTTTGGTTTGGGGCCTATTTTGGGAGGTTTTAGAGCGTGAAAAACAGTGTTATAGTTGTATCCATTTTTTTCAAATATCTGTTGTAATTGCATAATTTCTTTATTGGAATCATTTAAAATTATTCTTGTTTGGTGTGCTAAACATTTTGCAGTTCCAATAAGTTGTTGCTTTGGTTGATTAGAGTTGGCATGAATGAACCGGTTTGTGTAAATTGTTTTTCAATATATTTTGTTTTGTTTTAAAGGAGAGTTTTGTTGATGTTTTGCTTTCAATTTTTTTAATTTCTATGTCCAAAAATGGTATTTTGTTGTTTTGTTCCAAGTTTAAAGTAAACTGTATTTGACCAGTAATTTCTTCTTAATTTTCAATATTTAAAATTTCTTGAATGTTTGAGGTGAATCCGACTTGAATAATAAAAACACCGTGACTGTATCGACGCCAGAGTAATTTTTCTAATTTTTTTCTTTTTGCTTTTTCTAAATTTTTTGTTCTAAATTTTCTAAAAAGATACAGGCAAGAAGAGGGGATAAAAGGCTCCCCATTGGTAGACCCCGTTTTTGAGTAAAAATGTTGTCTTTGTGCTGAAAATAATTAGATTTCATACAGATTGTTACCATTTCAATTATTTGTCTCCCATAAATGCGTATTATTTTGAAGTCTTTCTTTTAAGCTGTTTAAAGCATCGTCTACCTGTGTACATTTGCATAAAGTGACACTATGTCCCGTTGTGCTTGCTTGGGTTTTACTTTGGGGTTAAATCTCGTAAAACTGTACTATTTACCAACAATGGAACCCCAAAAACCAGTTAAATGTTTTTCCAGAATAAACACTTTGACTTAAGGTCTCTCAGGACGAATTTCACTTTACAGCCACCAATAAAAACCGGTTGCATTACATAACAAATTTTTTTTTACTTTTATAAAATGTATTTTATTATTTATAGTAGCTTATTTGACATGTATGCCTTTAATATTGTAAGGCATAACCGATTTAAATTGAAAAACTAAGATAACATATCAATGCGAATGCCTCTTACCTTGACCACCCCCCGCCTCGGCACGCCACTGTGCTCGTGGTTTTAAACGAATCAGTTGTTTCAGGGCGCGTATTATCAAAACTATCTTGGAAAGTATCAATCTTTATTTCAACACACAGTAATTCTGTATTTTTGTTTAGAGCAAACGCTTAAAAACCCTTTTAAAGCCGGACCTAAGGTTTTTAGGGTAAACTTAATAATTTGTATTCTTAATTTCAATTTTATAAAATATTTTAATAACGATGCTGATCGAAACTTTGAGGAGGAGTTTTATTTTAAAAGTTTAAAAGGCAATTTCCTTTAAAACTTTCAAAGCTTAACCAAAATTTGCGCAAAAGTAATGCTTATTTAAAAAAAAAATATTACTATACATGCACAAAAAATTTAAATGTTTATTTTTCACCAAAACATTAATTCAAACGAAAATAATAAAAAAATCCATCTTTGATTAAACGACTGTTTATTTAGGATCTTACCACAACAAATTAATTTTGTGTTCATTGATTTGTTTTCAAAATGTAGTCATTTGAATTTTGTACAGTCTTTGGTTTTTTGTAACACGCAGTAAAAATATTAATAAGTTTCAAATATAAATTTTAATAAAAAACAGGTGAACATTGAAATTTATGATTTGAAATTATAGACTGAATTATATAAAATTTTAACATTTTCATATACAAAATAATTGCGGAAAAAATATGGAAAAATTCATCGCATAAATTTGCAGTTGTTTACAATTATAAAGATCTGGGGTGGGTTGTTCAAAAATCGACTTAATTTAAAGGGCCTCCTAACTAAAGGTATGAACCTTATTCACTAATGGCCCTTTTGCTAAGGGGCCTTTTATCATTGGTTGTTCAAAAAAACGTAAGGCCCTTTAGATAAAGGGCCCCTGACCGGATAAGGTACATATCTTAAAATTAAAGTACGTACCTTAATGATTACACAAAACATTAGTGATTTACAAGTAGTTTTTGAAGGAAAAATGCATAAAATGCCTAAAGGTGCCGTGCAGAGTGAAACTTTTTATCTTCAATTTTGATAATTTTTTGTGAAAACCTTATCCACGCCCCAATAGCCCACAAAAATTTCTTTAGTTCTTCAGTGGTACAGGAGTTATGACCCCCCAAAAATGGAATTTTTTGACAATTCTGTACGTGAAAGATTGTTCAATAAGTACAACGATTTAAGTTATCAATTATGTACCCAAATAAACGGCTACTTTCTACTTTAATTTAATACTTTGATCGTTAAGGTGCAGTATTTGTCAAAATAATTGCGTTTTTGTACAAAAAACTCTCAATTTTTTCGCTAAAAACACAAAGTGAAGAAAAGAAAGGTTGAGCAATCTTTCACGTACAGAATTGTCAAAAAACCTCAATTTTGGTGGGTCATAACCCCTAAACCACTGGCAATATTTTGATCAAAAAATTTCTGTGAGTGGGCTATTTGGGGCAGGGGTAATGTTTTCAAAACAAATTTTCAAAATCGAAGACAAAAAGTTCGACTCCGCACTGCACCTTTAAGAATCAAATATTTAGGTAAACAGAGCTTTTTTGAATTTTTTTTTTTATTTTTATTTTATTCAATGTATGATATAAATAGCTTATTTTAAAAGTTTTTCGCGAAAAAAAAACCCAAATTTAAATTGAATTTAAAAATGATAAGCTACCTCCAATAGTGGACTTAAATTTTCAGCTTATAACTCAGGATTTAAGGTACATACCTATTCTTTAAACAACGCAACTTGAGGTACATACCTTAGCGAGTTTTGAACAACAAAAAAGTTAAGGTGGCCCCGATTTAAGGGGCCCTTATAAATTAAAAAACTTCTTATCTGTCACCCCTATGCTTTACAATAATAATAGGGGCTTTCACTACATTCATTACGCCTGCGCTGAGAAACACCAGTTGAGATTTTTTGCGTTAAACCTGCTTATTAATACTGGTACTGGTACTGGAACTGAACCAAAATCAGTTCGAGTACCAGTATTTTTTAACTTCTTGATTTTTTCCAGTACCAGTACCAGTTTTTTTTTCAAACAGAAATTTTAATACAGAACAAAAACAGTATTTTTGTTTTTTTGAATTTTTTAATGTAGTACAGTACCAGTATAGTACTGGAACTAAAATGAGTGGTTCTGGAAAGGTTCGAGTACCGGTACCAGTAATACTGCAACAACACTAGAAATAACACACATTACTTAATAATTGAAAAACCAGAAATTCATTCTGACAAAAGTAACGTAGACTACTGGTGATGGTAATGGTTTGACAAAAAATTAGAGTCAGCAGTTAATAGTTTTGATTTAATGGTTTTTTACTAAATTTTATTCGTGGAACATTTTTGTTTCAGGAATTAATAGTTTTTGACTAAATAATAAAAGCACAAATCATTAACATCTTTTAGAGAGTACCATTAAATAAAATTTTAATTGCGACTGTAATTTAAATTAATTTTAATTTACCACAGAAATTTACAAAATCTTCTTACAAATGAAAATTAAGCGCTGTTTATTCAATTTTTATTAAAAATTATATTAATTATTTTTAATTATTTTTTAAGAAATACTCGCTATCTATTCTTATTTATTGCATTATTGTTATAATTGTTGCAAATGAAAAAATAAAAAAAATAAAATTAACATTATTAAAACAGCAAATTGCAAATCGACTTATCGCTGCAAAAAAAGCAAAAAATAAAACGGTCATTTTTCAAATAATATTTGTTTACGAATTTTATGCAAAAAAACCCATGGCTTGTTCGATTTGTCGCTTCCAGATAGTCTTCAGGTTTAGGTGTGAATAAGCGTCTTTTACTGTACAAGAGAATGTACAAAAAGAAAATAATAAAATTTAAAAAATCTTAGTTTCTTTGAGTTTAAGCATATACTTAATTAAAATTGCTACACAGTGATATCTCTCACGTGACTTTTCACTATGTTCTTAAAGTGCTTTAATATTTAAAAGGTCTTTAATAAAAACAACAAAAAATTGACCATATAAAAAATTCTAAATTATTCTTGCACACTAGATCGAAGATAATATGGTCCAAGTAATACATTTTGCAATTGTTAATTTTACCAACAAAACATTGTACTTGTTTTGTGAACTTACTTGTCAGATTTGTTGCTACTAAATAAATAAAATTATCTTTTGGTATTTAAGAAGTACAGTTGAATTACCAGTTGACTTATGTAGCAAGTACAACATTTAGAATGTTATTTATAAAAAACAAAATAAATAGTGTGTAAAAAATGCTGCCCTAAAAAAACTTGACTCATTCACCCGGATTATACGTTATCATTACAAACATCTTAAAACCATCAAACAGGTTACTTTTAACTCAATTTCGAAGTTAATTTAACTCAATTTCGAAGTTAAAAAATTTTCCAGGCGATTTTATTTTAATTAAGAATTAAGAATTATAAAAAAAAAACAACAAATTATTACACAAAATAAAACCCAAATATCTTTTTAAAATAAACTTACATGATTTCTCCAGATCTGATAACTAAAAAGATTATGCATTGATTATACTATCATATTTTGTACTTTTATAAGCATCTTGCACCAATAATTATAATACTAATGAAATCACGTCAGAAACTTAAGGACCCTCAAAATGTCATATAGTATTTGCAATCACGTCATATATGTTTTGCTCTGTGGAAATGATTGTGGGAGAAGTTAATAGAATCACTTTTAGCCAATTAGTGATTGGAAAAAATGAATCTCCAATTAATGAAATATCTCCTTTTTTCATAAGCACTAATTAGCGAGAAGTGATTCTTAACGTTATAACTTTGTAAAAAAATTAACTCTGACAATTTCCGTTTAAATGGGAGGCTTTTGACTATTGTGATATCCTACATTCTTGCTATGTTTCAAAATGTATCTGTGTATATAAGTTGCTCAGTGATTTACAAATGACGTAAACAAAGCTTCTAGAAACTTCTAATTATAAAATAGACTTGGCAACGTATTATTTGTCAAGTATTTTTCTGGAAACTTCAAGAAGCATGTTTGTTAGGTATATAAGCCAAGTACTTTTGGCTTATTTATGGTTTTGTTTACTATGCTTAACTGTTGGGTTTTTACTGTTACTGATCCTATTTACTTTTGCTCTTCAACTTCTTGTTAACAAATAAATTTCTTTTGTTGAATCCTTTTGTGTATTTCGCCACTTAAAAACACAACAATCCTGAACCCAAGTTTTTCAGAAAGTTACAATTCAAAAATAAAGTGTTTTTTTTAAGATACAGGTAAAGATTTTAGTTTAAAATAAGTTGACATGTCCTAAAAATTCTAAGCTTTGGATACACTCCATAGTAAAAATTGCAAAAAAAATAAATAAATAAAAAAAATTGCAATTATTTTTGGTGTATACACTACATAAATACTAATTTTAAACAATCACTTTTATATTCTTTTTTTTACTAATTTAAAATGGTTCCAGCATTAGTGAATTAAAAAAAGCATTTCAAAATATTTGAATCAAATGCCACACACATACACACACACACACACACACACACACACACACACACACACACACACACACACACACACACACACACACACACACACACACACACACACACACACACACACACACACACACACACACACACACACACACACACACACACACACACACACACACACACACACACACACAAAATACAAACGGTTATTACCTCTGCTTCTTCTTCCATTTGCAAAAATTAAAACAAAAACTAGCAGCAATACCAATTCAAGTTTCATTTTTATTATAGACAACTAAACAAAAAATGACTTCTTAGGAAAGATTTTCTTTGTTTTAAAAGAGAAACCAGCTAAACTCTATAATATCTAACTCAAATATAAGAATAAGCCCAGGGTAAAGTTGCCTTTTTTTACTGCTCCATTGTTATTGAGCTAATTTTATGGCAAATTTATCAATTTTTACAAAATTTGCTTTTATAACTTCATATGTTGCAAAATTAATTTGTTGTAACATTGGTAAAGCGTTTTTGGTTTATTACTAAAAATAAAAAAAAAAACGAACCAGAGTTTAACCTGTTCCAATGATGGCATTATCCCCCATTAATCTTTTTTAGGACAAAAGTGAGACTTTTGTTTCACAGTCGTGACATTTTCTTATGTAAACTTATGTAAACTTCTTATCTTTGGTAGGTAAACCTTACTGGGGTAAACTCCATGTATGAGCTAGGTCATAAAGTCATACACAATTTTCGTGCGTGATTAGTGCCCAGTGCACGAGCAAGTTAAAATAGTTAAAGCTGCATGGTAACAATATGCAGATTTTATTACATACACACGGCACGGTGACGTGCAAAATCCCCATAAAAGTAGTGTAAAATCCCCATGGCCCAATTCCCCATAAAGTAGTGCAAATTCCCCATAAAGTAGTGCAAATTCCCCATAACAATCAAAAATGCGTTTGCAAACTAAAATGTGTTAAAAGAACTAAGTTTTAATTATAAAAGCATTAAAAATGTTTTAATTTTTTTCTAAGCCTAAGCAAAGCCCTAAAATCAAGCTAACTTTATCATGATAAAGCTTTGTTTTATTTTCCAATTGTTAAAATTTTAAGGAAATACTGCAAACGCATTATATTTACGGGGAATTTACATCACTTTAGGTGGAATTTGCACTGTTTCATGGTGAATTTACACCACCTTATGGGGATTTTGTAACGTTTATGGGGATTTTGGCCTATGGGGAATTTGTCCATGGGGATTTTATACGGACCCCACGGCACACTATAAATTCCACCGACACCGCACTAAATTTCTGCAAATTATATATTACTATGCATGTTAGGTGGAATTGACCAAAACTTGGACAAATTAAGAAAATTTAAACACTTTTTTAATGCAAATTAGCTTTTTGCATAGAAAATCCTGGAAAAACATCTATTTCTAAATGTATTACACAATAAAAAGCTTTAAAATAAGTTAGAAAAACAAAAAAATGGTAAATTTAAAAAAAAATATAATCAATTCATCAAATGAGACCGATAAAATTTCAGTTTATTATTCTAGTGTAAATAAGTTAAAAAACAAAAAAATGGTAAATTTAAAACTAGCCTTGAAAAATACTCTAAGGATAGAGCAGGAAAAAGGGGCGATTTCGCCCCGGGCGTATGTTTAGACAGAAAAGATGTAAACTAGGCTAAGATGGAAATTATGCGGACTATAGGAAATTTGCATTTGATTTGGCCAGCTGCTCACTAAATAAAAATTTTTACCATATGATAATGATTTGTTTATACATTGATCTAATCACACAGCATTGTTGCATGTTTTTTAGTTTGATGAAATGTCAATTTAAAAAAAACTTTCTCACAGCAATCTTTGACAAGCACGAAATCGCCACTTTTTCAATTAGAAGGTTATATTTGTATGTGTAAAAAACAACTATAAATTTAAAAAAGTGGCGATTCTACGCTTGTCAAAGATTGCTGTGAGTATGATTTTTTTAAATTGACATTTTATCAAACTAAAAAACATGCAACAATGCTGTGTGATTAGATCAATGTATAAAGAAATCATTATCATATGGTAGAAATTTTTATTTAGTGAACAACTGCCCAAACCAAATGCAAATTTTCTATAGTCCAGATAATGTCCATCTCAGACTAAAGGCAAACCAAACGTAGCTGCAACAGTGTTTTTACATGAAAAGATAAGAAGAAAATCAAAATAAGAAGAAAAAGATGATGAATTTAAATTACAAAATTTACCCACGTTGTTTAATTATAGTTAGTGCGGTGCAGTTGCGCTCCAGACAAAGTTTACCGACGTTCTCTAAATATAGTTGGCGCGATGCCGTGCGCCAAATAATAAGAAGATGATGAACATAAATTACAAAATTTACTCACGTTCTCTAAGTATAGTTGGTGCAGTGCGGTGAGTTAAATTGCAGTGTGGCACCCCCGCACCCCGATGATTACCTAGCGGCGCGTGGCGCTCCCGCTTATTATTATTTTTTAATAAATAAAACTTTGACTTAATTTTGTCATCAGTAATGCAAAAATTGAAAAAAGTATTCTGCTGTTTTTGCCGTTTTCCGCGCGGTTGAAGCAGATGGCGCTGAGAACTGGTTCCGTTTCTGATACCAATTAAAACCGGTCTGCTTTTTTTGTGCGGTTTCTAAGAGGGGATGTTGGTTGTCTGCTCTGTACAATCCTTATTGTTGCCAAAAGGTTGTTATTGTGCGGTTGGGAGTTTTTATTTGTCTATTTTTCAAATTTTTTATTTTGATCAATAAATCGATAACAAGGACCTTAATGAAAAAAGTGCTTCCTAAGAAAGTTGCGTAATTCCTTCTTCTTTCTAATGAGCCCATGTTTGTTTATTTTTGATCAATCAGTAACGAATGAGGTATATCGCTTTTAAGGATGGAGCGTTGGAATAATAATAATAATAATAAGAAAAAGAAGAAGAAGGTTCTGAATTCAAAATTTACCCACGTTCTCTAATAATGGTTGGCGCGGCGCCACGGGGCTAAATCGCCCCGTGGCACTCCCGCGCCACCCATGATAAAATATAATCAATTCATTAAATGAAACTGATAAAATTTCAAAATTCGAATTATATTGCTGAAATGCTTGGCTAACAGGCATAAACGGTTTATTTCAACCAAATTAATAAAACCGACGTTTCGACGCTGCAAAACACAGGTCTTTGTCAAGGGACTAAAACAAGAACAAGACATTAATACTAAAGCTACGGAACATAAAGCTAACAAGCTAAGGTATAAGGTATTATTTATAAAAGACCTGCATCCAAAATTAAAATAAAACGCGCCGAAGAGGAAAAAATAAACAACAAACAAATAAAAATGTTATAAAAATGAAAAACAGAACAAGAGATTAATTAAATGAGATTCAGTTATGAGAAATACAAAAATTTTTTAAAACACTGAAAAACAATAAACTTTTTGAAAAAATAAGTTTAAAAATATGTCAGATAAAACAATAGAGTTATTAAAAACACAGGTTCAAACACAACGTAAGTCTACTGGATAGTTAATTTACTAGGTAAAACACTGTACACATTTGAAACTATATCACATATTTCGGTGGAACGAATATTAAGTAATTTTGAACTGCTTTTATTAGCTATTATAAAACACGCATCTTTAAAACACAATCGGTGAAAATTATCATCAGAAGCTTATAACTTAGAGAAACTAAAACTCTGCCCAGTGATTCGATTGTGTAGCAATATTCCTCAGAGTCTACTGTCTTTTAAAGTGTTTTTAACAGCACGTCGCTGTTCAGAAAACCGGACCGAAAATTCACGCTGGCTATGTCCAATATAAAACGAGTCACACATATCACAACATAATAAATAAACAATATTATTTCTAGCTAAATTTTCGGACTGAGAGTTAATGGTTAAATAAAATAAATGGGAGCGCAATGTGGGCGGGGAGCGAAAATAAGTTGAAAAACTGGTGTTATTTAGAATGCGTTTTAAGGAATAAGACGTTTGACCGAAATAAGGCAGAATAATGGAAGGAAGGACAATTTTTGGTGGAGGCGGTGGACTACAACCAGACTTAAGACAGGATAAATCAAAAAACTTGGCAATAAATTCTTTACTATAACCATGCTTATTTACGAAAACGTCATACAAAAAATAAACTCTTCTTTTAACAAAATTGAATTAGTGCAGTATTGTAGGGCACGAAGTTTTAAAGTATTTAGTGTACAAGATAAATACTGATTGGGAACAAATGAATATTTTGAAATATACCTATGGGAATGAGTAGGCTTGCGATAAACTTCTACTTCAATTTCGTTATTAGATCGCTTAATAAGACAGTCGAGAGAAATCAAAGACTTAAAACTTTCAAACTCAGAAGTAAAACGAATTATTCGTTTTATTTCTCAGTTTGAAATATGTATTTATTTATATAGATAAATGTGAAGCTGTTAACAATTATTTCAATTCTGTTTATACAATGTACGATGGAATTTTACCAAAATTTATATATAAAACAAATAAAATACTTAGTCATGTTCATTTCCCTGTCGGTTTGGTAAAATTAGGAAAACTCCCGGTTAAATTTTTAAATTATGCATTGATAAGAATCAACATCACGCAACTTTCTTAGGAAACACTTTTTTCATTTAGGTGCTTGTTTTTGATTTATTGATCAAAATATAAAATTGAAAAAATTGACGAAAAAATTTTAATTCGTGCTGGAAACCAAACCAGTTCCTAGCACCATCTACTTCAAGCGCGCGGAAAACGGCGAAACCAACAAAATATTTTTTTAATTTTTGCATTACTGATAACAAAATTAATTTAAAGTTTTATTTTAAAAAAATAATAAGCTTCGGTGGCTAATGGTAAGTATGCTAATAAGTAGGTATGCTTCGGTGACTAAGTATGCTTCCGTTTTAAGTATGATTTTAAAACTTTTCGCTTAGGTATAAAAAATAAAAAAAAAGAAAAAAACAAATAAAAAATATTACACTAAAACGTGTTTTTCTAAAACGCCTTACATTAACGTCTTAAAACATTTATTAAACACTCAAATAACTTGTTTTATCATTTGTTTCATTCTGTATACTAGACGAACGGCAGCTAGTGTCAGTGTCTCAAGCTGAAGCTTGGCGAATCTGATACTGTATGGGACGTGACTAGGGATCGACCGGGGCCCCGGCCCCGGCCCCGGCTTGCCCCGGCACTTTTTTTCCACCCCGGTCCCGGCCCCGACCTCGGCAAACGCAATTCTTTCTACCCCGGCCCCGAAATTTAGCTGTCAAATGAGCCGGGGCAAACCGGGGTAAGGACCCCTAAGAATGCAAATTTTAAAGCGCTTCTAAACATTTTTGAGAGTGAAATATTATACAAGATTTTATCTACAAAGCTAATTTAGTTGTTTTAAAATTAGGATATTTATTGTTTATTATGCTATATTAAGATTTTCTAAAGCCCCTTTCTTTTATTAAGATTCCTTATTTTAATCACAAATCTTTATTCTAAAAATTTAAAGATTTCTTGAGTATTAAAAACCGTTTGTAGATTTTATTTACAAGATGAGAGTTTGACAGTAGATATCTATGGTTGAAATATATCTGGCTAACCTCTAGTAAGTTTGTATAGGAGACGTAAACCGACAATAAATTGTGCGGTTATAAAATTTTTTTTAAATAAACGAATTGAAACGCATATTTTTTTAATTCCTGCTTTTCAAAAAATATACATAAATTAGTCAACTTTCACGCTTTAAAAAATTGTATTTTTGTTCCAAATTGTGTAATTTGTTAAATAATTGTTAAAATATAGTATTTAATCTTAAATATAAAACCGTTTTTACTGAAAGTTTTAAATGATTTTAATGTTAAATATAGTCGATTCAATACTGCAAATCATCGCGGTCGGCTAGGTTTTATTTGTCTTAATAATCACAAATTTTGCATATATTGGAGTTATTTTAATATGACTGCTTATATCAAAAATATATAAAACAAGAGGATTTTCGGCTAGACAGGGAATTTTTTACCTAAATTTTACAAGAAATGTTGCACTTGTGATTTTTCACGCGCAAACTATTTTCTGTGCACTCAATAAAACTTTTCTCGCACAGTGATATTTCGTACACCAAAAAACTCGTTTTTTCTAAGACTATTTTACTAAATCGCTTTGTGCAAAAAATTAGCAGAAAATGATGATTAAATTCGATTATTTAAATTCGATCATGTGTGAGTTGATTAGAACGGTTTATTGTACAACTGGACATATTTAATTTAATTATATATTCTTGCGTTTATTTTTAGGTGCATATTTGAAATTGTTTCCAATATTTTGTATCCACCCAAAAGACACCAAACGTAAATTTTTAAAACAAAAAGTTAATAATGAACTGTTTATATTTAATTTGAAAAAAAGTTTTCGCATAATGCTGAATAAAAATAATACTAATTTTTAAATAAAATATTTTGCTTGGAACTAGCACTCTTGTGCGAGTTTAATACTGAAAACCCGCCATTCTCTGCTATTTTTGGGTGCGCCAATTTTTAACAGTGTTAGCGTTTTGCAGTGCATATTGCAACTTTTCTTCCACTTTTGCAAGTAAATGCGCTGCACGAAAAAACAAGTATTGACTGCAAAAAATCTCTTCGCAAGAAATCAGTGGTATATGCACAGAAAGTCGCGTACGTTTGAAATGTTGCATTTTTTTCTTGCATAACCTTATTCAAAAACCTAGTGTATAATCAAAAATTTTCTTAGGTTATATTATGTTTTTGATAAATCTCGAAAAATTATAAAAATTAGTGCAAAATCACGAAAATAATTACATTGAAAAAGTTTACGTGACGTTAATTTTATAACTTTTGGCTAAAATTAAATAATTTGATTAAAATCATTAAAACAATCAACTTGAAACAGCTAGAAAGCGAGTAGTCTCATGTACTCGCAATATAAAATAACAATCAAGACTAGTATTCTTAACTTTTACGGTTAAATTTCGCTAATTAGGTACCAACATATTTAATTAAAAATATTTTAATATGAAGAGATTTTGTTATTGTGAAATATTTTCGTTATTTGTACCCAGTTTTGATTTTCGTTTCTTTACCACGTTTTGCTTTACTGATCAAAACATACTCCTTGTAAGTACTTTAACTCCTCCTCTATTTGTAAGGCATTCTATTTTCTTTAAAACTAACATAAATGGTTTGTTCTATTTGTAAAGCATTTTTGAAAAGTAACATATATGGTTTGCGATTAAGTATAATATTGCTAATAATTCGTTCCCAGTAATTATTCCTGCGTAAAAATACCTTCTGTAAAAAAACTTTCGACAAATGACATTCTGGTAAAAATACCATCGGGTAATTTCACATTCGGACTAATTGACCATCGATCAATTTAGCTTGATTTTTAGGTTTTGCTTAGGTTCAGGAAAAATAAACCCGAAAGTCAATCAGTCAGATTGTCAAATTACCCGATGGTATTTTTACCAGAATGTTATTTGTAAGAAAGTCAAATGTCGAAGGAATTTTTACGCTGGTATTATTACGTGGAGCCGCTAATAATTATGTGAAAATGTACATATATTATGTAAATAAAATAATAATTTAGGTTTAAAAAAATTGAAACATGAAAATAAAAATTTTGTTCTGCTTAGAAAAAGAAAACTTTTGTACAAAGTGATTAAATTCTAAAATGTGACTATTCATTACATAAACCAAATAATTAACAATAAAAATTTTGATTTTTATTTGAAAAAAATGACCAAAATTAGAAATTTTGCTAAATTTTTTGCCTGCCCCGGCACCGGCCCCGGCTCCGGCCGGGGCAAAATTTTCTACCCCGGCCCCGGCTCCGGCCCCGGCAAATCCAAATTTTTCTACCCCGGCCCTGGCCCCAGCATCAGCAAAAATTCTGCCCCGGTCGATCACTAGACGTGACTGTACCACAAAGATTGTAAAGTCGTCATGTAAAACTCTTTTAAACACCTTCAAAACAAAGTATGAAACTTTTATAATGCGGGCTCCACACTTGCGTATCGGTTTCTAATAAAGGTCCTACATAAACTAAATAAGTAAAGCTGACATATCGCTGCTTTAATAAAATTGAAAAAAAATAGAATTTGTTAAAATCTAAGCCCGCGGCCCTCATCTGTTAAAAGCTAGATTTAACCGATTCCTTGAACGCAACAGGATTTTACAAAATTTCTCCACTCTCAAAGAATATGCTCAATATAGTCATGTATTTATTTGACCCAGTTATACAAACTATGAAAGAAAGCGAATAGGTTTCATTTCTGCCCGTAAAGATTACCTTAATCAAACTGATCCTTCATTTACCTACTATATTGATTACAGCACACCGTCTTCGGAATTCTGGTCTATTCAGTGTCGGAAAAAGCTTTCAGGGGCTAATAACCTTTCTCTCTGTACCTGCAACCGTAAATCAGCTGTAAACAAAGCTTCGGAAGTAAACGAGGTTTCTGCCACATTCCACTCTGACATTACTCCCAATCCTCCAGACGCCAAAGGATTTGATCTGCCCAGTGATGCTTAAGATAGTGTGGACTCAACAAAAAGTCGAGAAGCCTCTCTCAGAAATGCACGTGAAAAATGAGACAAGAGCACAAGGTTTTTAAAGTGTTGCATGTTTAATGCACGTAGTATTTGTAATAAGATAGCTGAGTTACATGTACTCTTAAATAGTTATAATTATGATCTTATATTTATTAAAGAAACTTGGACTAATGAGACTGGGTGGGACGCATTGTTACTCGGTGACTCATCCTACAAAGTGTTTAGATCTGACCGCCTTAATTCAACAGGCGGACGAACATGCATTTTTGTAAAAAAAAACATTTTAATAAAATAGACACCGAAACAAATGTTAAGATGTATAATTACCATAGAGGTGACTTTGAGTCCATAAATAACAAACTTAATCTAAATGACTGGAAATTATTAGCTAAGCTGTCTCCTAATGCTGAAGTCTTTTATGAAAAAATGAGAGAACTTTTACAAAACTTAATTCAAAGATACCACAATTAACTTGTAAAAAGAAAAAAATCGAGTATATTAAAAACAATAAAAATGCTTAAAAAATGTAAAGATCGCCATATAAGTTTTTTTAACGTAATCCCATAGGTAAAAACTTAATTACATAATGCTCCAAACTCTATAATAAACAAGAGCGCCAAGAAAATGAAAAAAAGGAAGAAAAAGAACGCGAAGACAGACTAAACAGAGAAAAACAGGAACGTCAAGATAGACTTGAAACAGAAAAAAAGGTTAGCATTAAAAAAAAGATTGAAAATGCCAAATTAATGGAAATTGAACGGCTGAAATTAGAAAATGATTGCCTTGCAAAGGGTCAACAGCCAAGTACTGGAACTGCTCTTTCTACAAAACCGTCTGTTTACTTGCCGAAAATTCAGCTTCCCAAGTTTGATGGAAAAAATAAAGCTGCGTTTCCTTCATTCTGGGACATGTTTTAACCAATGGTTGATCGCAATAAAGATTTAACTTCAGTTGAAAAATTCACTTATTTAAAAGGTCTTCTTTCAGGACAAGCTCTTGTCAAAATTGAAAATCCACCAATGACTGATGCGCAATACCCAAATGCGATGGATTTACTAAAGAAAGCAGTTTGACAATAAAAAAATTATTGTAAAATCTTTACTCAAACAGTTAGATAACTTAAGAGTTTCATCAAAAACAAAAGAAAATCTGCGTTCCACTTATCTTGAAATTGAAAAAAATACGCCGTTCTCTTGATTCACTAGGCAATCTTTTGACACTAGTGAAATTGCACTTCAAAAAGTACTTGAAAAATTCCAGTTGAAGTGTTAAGAGAAATGACTTTGAGTGGAAAGCACCCTGCAGAATGGACAGTTAGCACTTTCTGTCAAGACTTGGACAGCTATATTTGCACAGGCAAGTTAATTGAATTTGGCAAGAATTAATCTTCCGGCAATAAAAAACCCACTTATGGATCTAAATCGTCAAATAGCCAAGGTTCAAAAGGACAACCATTTAAGAAACCTTTCAATTCAGGACGAACTTTATCTGCGGAGGCATTGGTATCTCTTGATAAAAAACATTAAAATTCAAAGGTCCCATAAAGAAACCATCAAAAAATACAGCATCTTCTAAATATTGCAATAGTAAAAGACATTGGAATGATGAATGCTGGATTTATCCAAATATCAGCGCTAGAAAAGAAAAAAACTTACGTCCTTAAAAAACTTACGAGTTTGTTTATTGTGGAAAAAAGAACGCACACTACAGAAGTTTGTGCCATAAACAACCACAAATGACTGGATTAGACGAGCCTTCCAATCCTGCTGTTGAAAATAATCCGGCTTGTATTGCATCAGGGAGAAGAAGTGCTCATTCAAACAGCTACAACAAATATTAAAAACCCAGACTTGAAAACCCAGTCAACCGCTCACATTTTTTTGACACTGGAAGTAGTCACAGCTACATATCAGTTTGAATTTAAAGTTAAAAACGGGTAAACTGAATTTGAAATTAAAACGGAAATAGAAACTTCTGTGTTTACATTTGGAACTGGGATTTTTGAAAAATTCAGTACTTGCACTGCAGAAGTAAAGATTCAGTTAAGTGATTGTAGCCTCTTGTTGGTTCAAGGTAAATGTGGTTCACTGGCGACATACAGAAAGCAAGAGTGAATCCCGTTCAGTTAAGAAACTACCTTCCCCCTGAATTCCAATTCTGTGCACGGAAGTAAATGGTACTATCTCCCCATAGTGTAATCTAACTCTCAGATTGTTGCAAAAATGTTAGGTTATTTTCTTTGCGGGGGGATGCATTCAGTAGCAATTTCTAGCAAAAATTTTTACATGTGGGTTTGTCTAACTATTTACAAGGTTTGAATTACAAATAGGCAATAGGAAATTACTCAAAAAATATAAAAAAGAAGTAAAAAAACCAGGTTATTTTTTAGCGTAGGGATGCAGTCAGATATTAAACATCAATGATATGCAAAAACAAGGGACTTATAACCTCCCAACTGTTTTAACGCCTTATTTATCCTTAAGACTGAAAATTTTGATTTATTTAATCGTTTTATTATGGTTTTTTGGGTTTTTTAGTTCTTTTTTTTAAACCTAAAAGGTGGCCAAATTTAAGGCGGATTTTGTTTTTTGTTGTTTTTAGGTTAAAAATTTAAAAAAATCCAAGTGGAGTGGAATGTAATTTTTGCCATACATTTTGTTGTGTGGTTGCAATAAAATTCATTTTATGTGGAAATAGTTTTTTCACGCCAAAAAAATTCAACAACAAACACAACATATTAAAAATAGATTTTCAAGGTTTTGACATACTTATTTAAAAACTTGCTATTAATAGGTTATAACATAACAGGTTATAACAGGTTGTAAAACGGGAAAAATTAAATATTATGTGCCTAAAACATTACGTAAGGATAAATTTGGAACCTTTAAGCTTTTTTTGCATTGATTTTGGCAATAATTATATCCTTTTTTTACTAGGTGGCCGAACCTAATGGTACGCGCCTTAAGTTCGGTCACTTAGAAAAGTAGTTTAAACCTCCACTGATTTTTAATTATAATGGAAATTTTTAAATTTTTCACTGAAATAACAAAAATAGCTATTGTTTGATTTTTAGACCGAACCTTGGCTTGATTGAAAGAGCCACGAAAAAATTATCCAATAAAATAAAACAAGGTGGCCGAAATTGTGTCAGTTACCCTACACCAAGATATTTTACGCAAGCCACAATTTCTATACTATTACCATTAAAAAATAGCTCACTAATTCAATTTTATTTACCTAGTGGTAGAAGTCAGCATTTTTTACCTACTATTTTTAATTGTCAGATGTCTGCCCATTTATTTATATTTTCCAGATTTTGTTTAAAATGCTGAGTTGACAACAGGTTATCGTAAACATGAAAAATTTTAGCGTTGTCTGCAAACATTTTTACTTTTGTAACCGACGATGATCTAATTAATGATTGAAAGTTCTTATGATAAATACAAACGTTTTAACCTTTGTTGCTGTCGCAATTAATCCGCTAACGATAGCAACAAAAATTTTATCAAACCTTTTATTTTTCAAAAATAATTTTTGTTTTTAGAATGTTTTACATAGCTTTTTTAACTAGTTTGTTTAACTAGAATGGGAAAAAAATCAAACTGTTTAAGTTTGCTTATTTTGTCAATCGGTTGTCGAGAAAAACCATGAAAACCATAGAAAAACATGTGTTTACCTGTTTTTTGACGATTTGGTTTTATAAATTAACATATTTTTGGTAAACCAAAAAAATTGTTCTTTATGGTTTTTTTACTAGTTAATTTAACTAAAGGTAAACCCAGCGTGGCTGCAACAGTTGTTCGTTGGATTAAAAAAAGCGCTCATTAAGTAACCACTCAAATCACAAGAATCTGACGTCACTTTATCAAACAAATACTCTGTATTAAATCGAATCTTATTGGCTGATAAAATGACGTCAGCTTCTCGCGATTTGAATACTTACTTAATAGAGGGAATTTTTTAATTCAACGTACAACTGTTGCAGCCCCGTTGGGTTTACCTATAGTTGTTGGAATTGGGATTGATTAATTAATTGAGCTAGAAAGGCTAGAATTAAATTTGGCTTATTTTGTGCAGTAAAATTTAAAATCTTTTAGGTGGAAATTCAGGGCGTAACCCCTTGCCGTCAGGAAGAAATAAAGAATGAACGCTTGAGAATAAAAATAATTAAAAAGTTTTTAGAGATGATGTAACCAATTATTATTAAGTTGCGTCAGGTGTTTCTTTCCACGTGATATTTTCTCAAAAAACGAGTGGTTACTTTACCACCTAGTCATTTTCCTCCTGATAGAATTCATTTTTCGTTGTCAAAAAAATTCCAAAAAAAACATACTATTAACGTTTTTTACTTGTTATTTAATTGTTTTATTTTATCATTTTATTATGTATTGGATGTTTCCCCCCAGTTTTGCCCCCAGTTTGCCCCCAGTTTTGCCCCCAGTTTTAAAATTTAAAAAACACCTTTTAAAATGTTTTATTTTTTTAAAGTTGTGCACCAAAAAAACTACAAAAAATATCTGCAGTATTTTGTTTTATTTTTTAATACTAATCAAATGATTTTTAGAAAGGTTATTTTTCTTGCGTAAAATGTGAATTATTTTCGCGTAGGTGACAGTAAAAAATCTCCATTTGTACACCGGCGCCCATTCGGTGCTCACTGGAACCCCTGTTGTATAAATATTTATATAGCGTGAAAGAAGAGAAGGGCCGTAGGTTTTGCCCTTGCCGTGAAAAAACTTAACCAATTATTCAGAAATGCACACAACAAAACAAAAACAATCAAAACAAATGCAACCATTCATTAGCCTAATTTACCGTCTTCCTGAAAAACTTTAAAGCTTAGAACTTCAAATCATATTATTTAACAATAATTTAAAAATAAAATAGGTTTTATGGAAATTAAGTTTTAATATTTACACAGACGCTCTTCACTAATAACATGCTTACTGTTTAGTATGAAAAATTTTGAAAAATCTTTAATTACTTATATTTGATTATGATTTTAAAGCAAAAGCATAAAATAGAAAAAAAGCATAAGCATAAAGAAAAAACATATATTTATAGGTTATACTCAAAAGTTATACGAAGTTATACTCAAAACATGTATATTTCGTTATTTTTATATATTTTTTATATTTTTATATTTTTTTTATATGCAATTTACACTTTATTTTTGACGTTTAAGAAAATTGTTGCATTTAAAACAAAACGTATTTGTAATATAATGAGGTATTTTAAATTTTTTGTATCTCTATTTTTAGGATTATTTTTATTGTTTTAAATAAGTTTTAAAAAAAGATTTAGTTTACAAAAAAATTAAAATCATCTATGACATTACTGTTTAAATATTTATTAAAACAGTTAAAAAAAATTGACAAAGAACTCTGAAGCTCGGGAGGCTGTACCAAAGCTCCTAAAAGCGGAGCTCTGCTCCGCTGCTAAAGTAATGTTCTTATCCTATAATATCATACTGCAGATATTTTAAACGAAAGGAGCTTCGAAGCTCCGGAGCTCCGCCCCTTAATGAGGTGTTATTTTTTAAATTATTATATACACAATTTTAGGGGTATTTTTAAAAATTTGAAAAAAAATGTTGCTTGCAAAAAAAATTAAAAAAATAATTTACGACATTACTCTTCAATTATGCAATAAATTAGTTAAGCAATTGAATGAAGAGCTCTGAAGCTCCAGGGGTTGGTCCACAGCTCTTGAAAGCGGAGCTTCGCTCTGTTTCAGAACATTCTTGATATCAACTACTATAGTTAAAATCCTTCAGGCTAAAATTAAGGGCGTAACCGCGCTCCGTTAGGAAGAAAAGAAGAATAAACGCGCATGTTATAAATTAAAAAAAAGTTGGCAGGGATGATGTAACCAATTATTATTAAGTTATGTCAGGTGTTTTTCTACACGTGATATTTTCTTGAAAAACGAGTGGTTACTTTACTACCTTGCTGTTTTCACCCTGATAGAGTTCGTCTTTAATTTTCCTAACCTCCAATATTACCCTCCAATATTATTCGACTATTTAAGAGGGAGTTTCAGAGCTCTGGAGCTCCGTCCCTTAAAGGTACAGTGCGGAGTCAAACTTTTTGTCTTCGATTTTAATTATTTTTTGTGAAACGTTACCCCTGCCCCCAATAGCCCACTAAAACTTTTTCAACAAAATTTCTCCAGCGGTTCAGAAGTTATGACCCCCCAAAAATGGCATTTTTCGACAATTCAGTAAGTGAAAAATTTCTCATTGGATATAACAATTTAAGTTACAACTTATGCACTCAAAGAAAGCGGCTAGTTTCTACTTTAATTTGATACCTTGATCGTTAAAATTGGTGCAGTATTTGTCGAGATATTGCGTTTCTCGTACAAAAAACCCTCGATTTTTTTGCTAAAAACAAGAAGTAAAGGAAAAAAGTTTGAGAAAACTTTATAAGATCACTGCCGTCGTTTGGTGTTTTTAACGAAAAAATCGCGGTTTTTTTGAAGAAAAACACAATATTTCGACAAATAATGTACCAATCTTAACGATCAAGATATCAAATTTAAGTAGAAAGTAGCTGCTTTCTTTGTGTTTATATTTCGTAATTTAAATTTTAATACCCATTAGCCTAAGCTAAAGCCAAGTTACAAAGCTTGCATATTTGATCTAAAGGTTTATAAACTATTTTAACCGGACATTCTAATTTTCCTATCAAAATATCATTTTAATACCGAAAATTTAAACCGCGCGATAAAAGCACTTATGATTGAATTATAAGTATCTGGCTGACGTCGAAAATTAGTTTGCAGACATGAGGGAACCAACTAAAATTGTGCGGTTATGACGTTTAAAAAAACAAATAAGACCGCAGAATTTTTTTAATTCCACCTTTTAAAAAAAAAATACAGAAAATAACCAAATTTAACCCTTCAAAAATTTGCATTTGGGTTTCAAATTGAGTAATTTGATAAATAATTATTAAAATAGGGGTTTTGACCTTTATTTTTAAACCCCTTTCGTTCAAAATTTTGAATGGTTTTTTTGTTAAACACTACATACCCCCTATTGATTATTTTTTTAACACTTGTAAAACAAACAAGTTTCTAATTATTACAATGCAAAACATAAAACATATTAATATAATATTGAAAATCTCTTTAAGTCGGTTTTTTTTTGTTTAGTAACTCTTTAAAAATTCTGAGTGAATTTGATAAAACAACGTATCTTGGCAAAAAAATTCCAAGTTTTGATTACACGTTCTGAAAAAAAAAATATTTTTGGCAATTTAAAAGTGGAATTTCAATATTTTAAATTTTAAAATCGTTTTCACGTAAAAAATAATTAGACTTTTCAAAACTAAAAAATCGTGACTTTTGAGATCAACAAATCCATGAACAATCTTATAAACGATTATTAAGTCTAGTTTTAAACGTCTGAACTCCAAAAAGTCTAAACAAAAGTATTTTAATCTTCATTCCTAGTCAGTAAACGGTATGTCACATTTGTAAAAAATCATTGTAGTCATAAATTTTTGTACATTTTCTAATTTTCTAATGTCTTTTATAATATAAAGATTCCATACTTATACACCCGTTTCAAGCCTTACATAACTTTTGTATTCCTTACATATGGCTTAGCACTAATTTTGGAACCATGATTTGAAAATTTTAAGTCTTCAGTTATTAAAATGAAAGATCTCGGATTTCATTTACTTTTTTATTGCTGTTTGACCTAGCACATAATCAATTTGTTGAACTAATTGTTTACCCACACTAAAACTATTACATTTTTGGAAAGCAAGGTTTAAATGCCAATCTGTGGCTCAATTAGTGATCGACCGGGGCAGAATTTTTGCTGATGCCGGGGCTGGGGCCGGGGCCGGGCCGGGGCCGGGCCGGGGCCGGGCCGGGGCCGGGGTAGAAAATTTTGCCCCGGCCGGGGCCGGGGCCGGGGCAGGCGAAAAATTAAGCAGAATTTGTAATTTTGGTCATTTTTTTCAAATAAAAATTAAAATTTTTACTGGTAATTATTTCGTTTATGTAATGAATAGTCACATTTTAGAATTTAAGTACTTTGTAAGTAAAAAAACTTATTTTTTATTAAACAAATTTTTTTTTTAAACCAGAACAAAATTTTTATTTTCATATTTCAATTTTTTTAAACCTAAATTATTATTTTATTTACATAATATATGTACATTTTCACATAATTATTAGCAGTATATACTTGTTTATAGCAATATTATACTTAATCGCAAACCATTTATGTTATTTTTAAAAAATGCTTTACAAATAGAGCAAACCATTTATGTTACTTAAAGAATGCTTTACAAATAGAGGAGGAGTTAAAATACTTACAAGGAGTATGTTTTGATCAGTAAAGCAAAACGTGGTAAAGAAACTAAAATCAAAACTGGGTGCAAGTAACAGAAATATTTCACAATAACAAAATCTCTTCATATTAAAATATTTTTAATTAAATATGTTGGTACCTAATTGGCTGTAAAAGTTAAAAATACTAGTCTTGCTTGAATGTTATTTTAAAGAAGAACTTTTACTCGAATTTCATTTACACACCACTATTTAACATTTTTTAGTTTAAACATATAAAAAAAGTTAAAACGCACCTTTTTATTTAAAAAGTAAGAGCATTTTTAAAATTTTATTGTCAATTTTTGTAAATTAAAAAAAAAACACTCTTTTTAAGTTGTAAAAAGTAAAATATTATATTGCGAGTACATGAGACTACTCGCTTTCTAGCTGTTTCAAGTTGATTGTTTAATGATTTTAATCAAATTATTTAATTTTAGCCAAAAATTATAAAATTAACGTCACGTAAACTTTTTCAATGTAATTATTTTCGTGATTTTGCACTACTTTTTATAATTTTTCGAGATTTATCAAAAACATAATATAGCCCAAAAAATTTTTGATTATACACTAGGTTTTTAAATAAAGTTATGCAAGAAAAAAAGCTACATTTTTAACGTACGCGACTTTTTGTGCATATACCACTGATCTCTTGCGAAGAGATTTTTTTGCAGTCAATAATTGTTTTTTCATGTAGCGCATATACTTGCAAAAGTGGAAGAAAAGTTGCAATATGCACTGCAAAACGCTAACATTGTTTAAAATTGGTGCACCCAAAAATAGCAGAAAATGGCTGGTTTTCAGTAATAAACTCGCACAAGAGTGCTAGTTCCAAGCAAAATATTTTATTTAAAAATTAGTATTATTCTTATTTACCATTATGCGAAAACTTTTTTCAAATTAGATATAAACAGTTCATTATTAACTTTTTGTTTTAAAAATTCACGTTTAGTGTCTTTTGGCTGGATACAAAATATTGGGTTCAAAAAAACCGGACTGGCTCCGCAGGTTTTTTAATTTTACTATAATGTAGATTTACAATAAACTTAAAAATTCTAAAATAGAAACTAGACATCAGCTTGAATTTTTTTAACGTAACAAAATTTAAAAACAATTTCCAATATTCACCTAAAAATAAACGCAAGAATATATAATCCAAGCAAATATGTCCAGTTGTACAATAAACCGTTCTAATCAACTCACACATGATCGAATTTAAATAATCGAATTTAATCATCATTTTCTGCTAATTTTTTGCACAAAGCGATTTAGTAAAATAGTCTTAGAAAAAACGAGTTTTTTGGTGTACAAAATATCGCTGTGCGAGAAAAGTTTTATTGAGTGCACAGAAAATAGCTTGCGCGTGAAAAGTCACAAGTGCAACATTTCTTGTAAAATTTACGTAAAAAATTCCCTGTCTAGCCGAAAATCCTCTTGTTTTATATATTTTTGATATTAGCAATGATATTAAAATAACTCCAATATATGAAAATACGTCTTGGCAAATAAAACCTAGCTGAACTCGATGATTTGCAGTATTGAATTGACTATTTAAAATTAAAATCATTTAAAACTTTCAGTAAAAACGGTTTTATATTTAAGATTAAATACCATATTTTAACAATTATTTATCAAAAAACACAATTTGGAACAAAAATACAATTTATGTATATTTTTTGAAAAGCAGGAATTAAAAAAAATTATGCGTTTCAATTTCGTTTATTTAAAAAAATTTTATAACCGCACAATTTTAATTGATCCGTTTACGTCTCTTATACAAACTCACTAGAGGTCAGCCAGATATAATTCAACCATAGATATCTACTGTCAAACTCTCATCTTGTAAATAAAATCTAGAAACGGCTTTTAATACTCAAGAAATCTTTAAATTTTTAGAATAAGGATTCGTGATTAAAATAAGGAATCTTAATAAAATAAAGAGGCTTTAGAAAATCTTGATATAGCATAATAAACAACAAATATCCTAATATTAAAACAATTAAATTAGCTCTCTAGATAAAATCTTGTATAATATTTCACTGTCAAAAATGTTTAGAAGCGCTTTAAAATTTGCATTTTTAGGGGTCCTTACCCCGGTTTGCCCCGGCTCATTTGACAGCTAAATTGCCGGGGCCGGGGCCGGGGTAGAAAGAATTGCGTTTGCCGGGGCCGGGGCCGGGGCCGGGGTGGAAAAAAAGTGCCGGGGCAAGCCGGGGCCGGGGCCGGGGCCGGGGCCGGGGCCGGGGCCGGGCCGGGGCCGGGGCTGGGGCCCCGGTCGATCCCTAGGCTCAATTATTAAAATTTTGCAAAGTTAAATTGGGATCATCATTATTTTTGCCCTTTCGCATCATATAAAACTTGCTGTCATCCATTAAAAGTTTGATACCACATGCGTCTTCTAAACAATTTACTATGTCGTTTATATAAATTAAAAATAAAACTGGTCCCAGAACAGAGCCTTGGGGTACACCCGAACTTACTGAAATATTTTCTGAAATTTCATTTCTCACAGAAACAACTTGAATTCTATCGGACAAAAAAATGTTTTTCCAGTTTAGTAAGTAAAGTAAAGTAAAGTTTATTTATGTTGCAAAGGTTACAGTGATGTTACATACTTACAATACAACAAACAAAAATAAACATATAAACTACAATAATATTAAATCACAAGTTAAAATATAAAAACGAATGGTTTCAAAATTGATGAATAATAAGTTAATGTACTTGAAGCACCAAAATAATATCATTAAGTTAAAGAAATGTAAGAAATTTTGTGTCAGAGAAAAAGCTTTAGTAAAGTTATAAAACTAGTTAGTTTTCAATGAAAAGTGTTTAAGGATTTAGAAAAACTATATCTGAGGGTAGGTTATTCCACAGATTTAGAATACTATCTTCAAAAAAATATTTTGTTATGTTTAGCCGGAATTTGGGTGCCTTTAATTTAAAACCGTTAGAACGAGTAATTCTGTTTTTATTAAACACAAGAAAATTTTCAACAAGAATATCTACTAGATTATGCACTAACTTATATCAAAGCAAAGCATAGTTTTGTTTTCTGCACAATTCAAGTTTGTCAAGTTTTAATTCTTTTATGTACGTTTTGTAAAAAGCTTGGGGTAGAGAACAATGTCTAAAAAGGCGTCTAGCAAAAGTTTTTTGTACCTTTTCAATACGCTCAATGTTCATTTTTAAATGGGGATTACAAACAAATGTTTCAAATTCCAACAGTGGTCTAATAAAAAAAGTATAACCTAAAAGCAAAACATTTATATCAGTTGTCCTAAAACCACAAAAAAGAAGCGCAGCTCTGTTTTGAGCCTTAGCTGAAATAGAACCTTAGCCTTAGCTTAACCTTAGCTGAACACTACTCAGAGAACTTAAGTTTAGAATCAATTAGTACACCTAGATCACAAACACAATCTTAACTTTCAATGACAATATTATTGAGCCTGTATTGAGTTTTAGAATTATTGTGACCATAGTGAATCACGTTACATATATTTATAACAATACTAAGTTGCCATGGTGAAGCAAAAGAGCAATAACTGTCTAAAGTTTTTTGAAATCAAGCACGGGTTGTCTCTTTATCAAATATACTATAGAGTTTAGCGTCATCAGCAAAAAGCTTGACTGCCGTTTTAGAGTCCAAACACTCTGGCAAATCATTTATGTAAATTAGAAACAATAAAGGCTCAAGAACACTGCCCTGGGGCACTCCACTGGACACAAAAATATAATCAGAAGACACATATTTTTTAAGTTTCAGGGGAGTATTCATTTACTACGACTTTTTGACGGCAATTTGTTAGAAAATTTGAAATTCAATAATATAATTCAAAGTCAATTCCATTAGCTTTAAGTTTGGTTAAAAGCTTGGAATGACTGACTGAATCAAAAGCTATGGAAAAATCAATATATATCGCATCAACAGTTTTTTTAATTTTCCAGAGCCAGTCAGAAAGCGTAAAAAGAAGCTGCAGACAAACTGATTTACGTTTAAGGAATCAAAATTGAGCAGCATTTATTAAATTTTTGTTTTTTAAATATAAAAACAATTTATCAACTATTATACTTTTCATAACTTTACATGGAATAAAAGTTAACGATATTGGTCGGTAATTTTCCTCTTTCTTCAAAATAGGTAGAACAAGTGCGTCCTTCCAAATATCTGGAAATTAATTTATTATTTATGTCAAATACGTATTGGTTTTCTTTTACGTATCAAATTATGTAGCCGTATGGCTGTTTTTATGTTTTGGTTTTTATTTGTTCAATTTTATTTATTAAATCGCCGGCTATAAAAGGCGCAGTTTTTATGTAAATGGTTATTGTATAAACTTTTCTTTTATCTTCCTGTCACCAACACAAGACAAGACAAGCCGACCGCTCAGCAAGGTAACTGCCACTCTGCTGTACACTTCGGTGTGCAGTTGTTCTCTGGCTCTGCTAGAGACGGCTTAACCTTGCAAACTCAAGCACTAACTTTTAGGTGACAATTTTGGTGGTTCCTGAGAGGGAATTTTGGTGACCAGGGAAGGCAAGCAGCTTCAGGAAGCGAACAGAGTTTGCTGCGTCCAGTGTGGACCCATTCAGTGGCCCACGGGTGCTCATCACGCCAAACAGGTTCGCGGCGGTGCGCCAATTCAGCACTCCACAAACCGCGGGCGTGGCCAGCGCTATGCTAGTGCGGCGCGGTTTCCGCGGGGACGGTCTTCAGGGACTGGCCACGCAGGGCCTCCAAGATCGACAGGGCGTGGCTTGTCTCAGGCGCCAAGGCGTGGGCGCGGATTGTGTCAGTCACAAGGACACCGCTTTTCCCAGGCAGGAGGCCATGCAAAATCGTTTCAAGGTCGCTCAGGAACTCCAGCTCAACCGCCTAGCAGAAGCAACACCAGGCCAGGGCGCGCCTCAAGACCTTCTTTTTCTGGATTTCAAAAGCAGCCAAGGCCGGGCCAGAGCCACCCTATCACTCAAGGCAACAGCCGTCAAGCAGCCGGAAATCAACAGCGCTTCTACAAGCCACTGACCGAAGAATTTCGTTTATTTTTGGAGCAACATTACTTGGATGCCAAAGAAAAGTATATCAGAAAAATTTCTGACAATTGTACAAGACGTTTCTAAAAACCTTTTTTTTGTGATCAATGTTATTTTTGTTTAATGTTTTTTTTTGTTTTAAATAAAACATACTAACATTGTTTTTTTTTGTTTTGTGATAGAATATACTTTAAAAAATATTTAATGGTGAAGGTGTAGCCCTATGGCTGTTTTTATGTTTTGGTTTTTATTTGTTCAATTTTATTTATTAAATCGCCAGCTATAAAAGGCGCAGTTTTTATGTAGATGGTTATTGTATAAACTTTTCTTTTATCTTCCTGTCACCAACACAAGACAAGACAAGCCGACCGCTCAGCAAGGTAACTGCCACTCTGCTGTACACTTCGGTGTGCAGTTGTTCTCTGGCTCTGCTAGAGACGGCTTAACCTTGCAAACTCAGACACTAACTTTTAGGTGACAATTATTATTATAATTATATTAATTATAACGGCATTATAATTATGAGGACTGCGCCAAAACCTGCGGACGCAGATTGCGATCTTAGAGCTTAACCGTGAAATAGAGAAATTAAGCAGAGAGATGCAAGAAGGATTGCGTGTGCAAGGAGATAATTTAAACGAAACTAATAGTTCACTAAATAGTAATACTCTCTTAAAAGTGATTGGTTAATATAAAGTAGAGATTAGTAAGTTTCTACGAATTTTTTAACGCGAAAGGATCCGCTCACTTAATTAGTAACTTTTACGATTTTTTTATTTATTAAAGGCTTAATAAATAATTAGTGAAACTCCCGTCTTACAATAAAATTTTTTCGATAAAACTCTGGTTAAAGGATGCATAGAATAGGTTTACATGAAGCAAGAATTTATAATACTTAACAAGCATAATAAATTAAAAATTCCAAACAATAGTTTTAACTTCCAAATTTTACTTTTATTTTAGTTTCAGCGCTATGGCGAGAAGAAAAGACCATCTTCGGCCAAACATTTTTCCATATTTTTTCTTATTTAACCATTTTAAGGGTGAAGAAAAAAATGATTTATGGTTACTTTTCAAATATAAGATTGTTTTAATTAAAAGACAAAACATTTCTTACCTTAGTCTGTCCTTCCTTAATTTGTATTGTAAACGAAAGTGCAGATTTCACACTTTAAAAAAATAAATAAAGTGTTGCAAAAACTTAAAATCCCTAGCAGAAAATTTTACACACTTCAAACAAAGGATTTAAAGTCAGTGCACACACAAGCAATTTTGCCATCTTGATTCCATAGAAATCAACAGCGCCTTTGAAATTTTTCTTTGCAAAGTAATTTTGTTTTAACAATAGCGAAAAATTTCCAATATTTCCAACAAAATATCCTCACAAGTTTGCTATATTTAGAACAAAAGCAAAGGAAACGTCCCGTGGTAAATATTAAAACTTTAAAAAGGGTCGGATTAAATTGGCCGAACCTTATTTTTTTTGTTTTAAAACAATTATTTTTGTTATTAATAAACATAAAACAAAAAAATGAAGGTTGAAAGAATTTGACTTCAGTTACACATAGGATTTGATTATTTTTGTAGAATATAATTATATAAATAGTCAAACAAAACTAGTGGTAAACCTACCACTAGTTTTGTTCACACTGCCGCATGCAAACAAAACAAATGTCTGGTGTGTAATTTCATTAATGAAGAAAAAATTAATACAATCTATACATCTAAACGGAAAGTTATTTCAAATATTTCTCAAAATTGTTCTTGTAATACAAGAAATCTTGTTTATGTTATTACTTGCTCAAAATGTCATTTACAATATGTAGGTGAGTCAAAACGTCCCTTAAAAATTCGTTTTAACGAGCACCGTAGAGATGTTATCAAAAATCAAAAAAATAGCTTCTTAGTCAAACATTTTAACTCTAACGAACACTCTTATTTAGATATGAAAGTTAATGTTTTAGAAACTGTTGCAAATAATAACAAAAACGAACTTCTTGAGCGCGAAGATTTTTGGATTAAAACTCTTGGCACAGCTTTTCCGTTCGGGTTAAATGACAAAATAAAGGGTTACGGTTTAATTTCGCTTAATAAAGACCCAAGAAAATTTATTAACCATCCGTATTTTTGCACTAAATTTCCGAACGGTGACCGTAAACGCAAGCGTTCTCGCCTTAAACGTAATAATCGAGTTATTAATCACGATTTAATTAAAACTATTATTAATAATTTCAAAAATGAAAAAACAAGTAGTTATTGCATTTATCGTTATCTTATTGCTATTTCCTTAAAAAACTTTAAATGTCTATTAAACATTATAGAAAACGAAAATTTTTTTAGTTTTATTTAAATTGGCCGTCTTTACTATCGCTGCCTATAAGTTTAAAAGTAATTTGGTGTCAAATCCTAAAAAAACTACCACATACATGTATGCAAAAACCCCCTTCTATAATAAAGGCCTGGATTTAATAAAATTTGAAGATTTATTTAAAGACAAGTCTTTGTTATCTCTCTTGCCTGTCGAAAAAAATAAACTTAGTTGTATTAGAATAGTATACCAATATGAACCTGCCTTGGGAAGCATTCTCGTTAATCATACAAGATTTTTGCTTATTTATTTTTGTACTTCCTTTTTTTTTTTTTCTGCCTCCTCTTTCCTTTTATTTTTTTCATTTCCCCCCTTCTCTGGAATAAAAAGCATTCTCGTTAATCATACAAGATTTTTGCGTGATTTAACTTTGGATAAACTTGCTACTCTTTTAAATTCTGGCTGCGATTGTCACTTATCTCCGTTTAAAAATAATTATTTTGATCATATTATAACTGGCGACATAAACGTTATTCAAGATCACTTTTTGCAAAACCTAATGAAGTATGGTTCCAAATTTCGTCTATCAAAAAATATTGACTGGGGTAAGGTTCGTGAGGCTACGGAGATTGGTATTTCTAACATAGTTAATTATTTTTCCAAAAAACATAAAATTAACCGCATAGAATTTGGCGACTTCACTAATAGAGCACGCTTTTTGGTTAACAATAAAATTAAATTTTTCGAAAACCTTTCTATTGGTAACTATTTTTCACCTATGTCAGAAGAAGATACTATTCCCCACAATAATATTATTAGACTTAATGAAAAGTATATTATTACTACTATTGATAAAGCTAACAATAATTTTGCTATAATATGTAAAAAATTCTATGGTTTGATTTTATGTAAAGAATTGGGAATGAATTATTATCAGAATAAATGGCATATTTGCGGTAACGAAGTATATACTCCTATTAAAAATCTTAATGCTATCGATTTGTGTAAAAATTTATCTTATAATTCTGAATTATTTAACTGCCACGTTGACGCACAAAATAAAGTCTTACCTATCATTTTCATGATTCCTAAATTTCATAAAAACCCAATAAAGTTTAGATTTATAGCCGGGGCCAATAAAGCTTGTACTAAGTCAGCTTCAGTTAAACTCGGAAAAATATTAAAGTTTTTTGAAGTTCATTTCTCTAACTATTGTAATTCACTCAAAGATAAGATTGGAAATACTTATTGGTCAGTTAAAAATAGTTTGCAAGTAATAGATAAAATTAAAGAAGTTAACCAAGCAAACTGCCTTATTAGTGCTGACTTTAGCACTCTTTACACAAATATGCCGCATAAAATTATTTACGATAATTTATATTCACTCATCGATTTACTTTTCAAAAATTCCAACAAAAAATATTTAGCTATTGGGTTTAAAAATTTATACTACACTGACTATCTTACTGATAATGCAGAATGCTTTACTAAAGATCAAATTAAAAGTCTTATTAAATTTGTTATTGATAACACTTATGTTAAGTTTGCTGGTATTGTTTTTAAACAAATTTCAGGGATTCCTATGGGTGGAAATGCTTCGCCACAAATTGCTGACCTTGCACTTTCATTTATGGAATTCAGTTTTTTAAAAACTAATAGTGCCGCACGTAAAAAAACAGAAATCACTTGCAGATATATAGACGATTTACTCTGCCTAAATTATGAACATTTTTTGTCACTATGTATTGAAACATACCCCACCTCGCTTCCCTTGTCTAAAACTTCTTCTGATCTCTTGCGTTGTAACTATTTAGATTTAGACATTAAATGCCATGAACATAATCTTGATATTAACGTGTTTAATAAAACGGAAGATTTCAATTTTAAAGTGATACGATTTGTACATAAACGTAGCAATGTATCTAATAGTCTGGGTAAAACTGTATTTTTAACACAATTAATACGCATAGGTAGAATTTGTTCCAACAAAAATAATTTCTTTAATAAGGCTGCTGTGCTTTATAAGCAGTTTCGTAAACTCCAATATTCAAATAAGGAGTTGTCGGATGTTCTTATTAAATTTTGCCACAAATATCGTCCCATGCTTATTAAATTTGGCATAACTAACAAAAAAGAGTTATACAAGTTCTTAAGATTTTGTAGTGATTTTAGCTATTCCTAATAATCTAGGACCGCTTAAGATCCGTGATGGATCACTATATTTTTCCCGTGATGGGTTATTCTTTTTGACCTGTGATAGGTCTCTCATTTGCTTCATTTGCTTTATTGCTTTATTATTTATGGTGTGTTCTCCTTTTTATTAATTTTATTTTTGATTTTACGTTATTAGTGCAGCTATGAGAAGTGTTCTTACTTAATTTGTAGTATTTTCGAGATTTTGTACTTAAACGTAACAATATATCTAATAATTCTCGAAAAAATACCGTTTTTTTAATACAATTATTACGCACAGGTTGATTTTTTTCCAACAAAAACAATTTCTTCTGTAAGATGGCCATATTTTTTAAACAGTTTCGTAAACTCCATTAATCAAATTAATAAAAAAGTTATGTATGTCCCTATTATAAAAATTCTATATTATTTTTTTGCCACAAATATCGTCCCATAGTAAACTTGACATAACCTTACAAAAAATTGTGCTATACGAGTTCTTAAGATTTTGTTATTTTAGCTAATCCTAATAATTTAGGGCTGCTTTTGATCCGTGATGGATCATTATATTTTTGTCCCGTGATGGGATATTCTTTTTGACCTGTGATAGGTCTATTATTTGCTTTTTTACGGCTTGTTGTTTTTATTGTTTTTATTATTATTGCTGTTTCCACGTTATAAAGATAGTTGACAAAAGTTTTCTTACTTAATGTGTAGAAATTTCTAGAAATTTCTTTTTGCACACTATAACTCACGTTGCCATAAAATGTAAGGATTACCACATATTATTATCTCGTCTATTCCCAATTTTTATTGATTTGACCCGTCTACTTATCCTCATTTACACATAAATCAAAACTTGCCGTATTTTTGCTCAGTTACGCATTATTCCTGGTATATTAAAATTTTTTCGGTCGTATTTAAAATTTTTTCTATTTAACGTTATTATTATGGATAGCAACTGCGATAATATGGCGCGCGGGGAGAAGCGCAAGCTTAGCGAACCGGCAGATATTGAACAGGTAAATAAATTTTGTTTGTCATTAATATTTCGATCTATGGTTCTTACTACTTTTTATCAGTTTTTATTTTAATTTCAAATCTTAACAGTAGCTTTCTACTAAGAATTTTGACCTTAACTAGGTAACTCCGCCATTTAATCACTACGTTTTAATCACTACGTTTTGACTAAATGCCAGTCCCAAGCCTGGTTGGGTGACTAAGTTAAGCCTACTTTGTTTATATTAGCCACCCAGTAAGGAGGAGGGAGGGTTAATAGCTTTTCAAATTCTTAACTTAGTTATAATTTTCTTTTCTGTAAAGTGCTAATTATAATTCGTGCATTTTTTAGCTTCATTGTTATTTTGCGTGTACTTTGGCTTTTTACTTCGTAAATTACTCTTAATTATAATACTTTAGTATTAGTTTAATTTTTTAGGCAATCTTTTGTGCCTATTTAACTGCTCCTTCTTATTTTCGTTGCGTATTATATTTTTACTTTTAATAGTTTAGCTTTTTATATTTCCTCCCTCGCCCCCCCCTCTTAAAATTTTTTTTTTGGTTTTTCTCTTCCCCTCCCCCCCCCCCCTCTCTCTCCTTTTTTTTAAAAAGAGAAGCCAGAGAAAAATGTTTTTTCGCTAACACACTAAACACCATTTACGTAGATTACTAAAACTTTTTAAAATGAAAATTTATGCATAAAAATAGCAAAACACGGAACGAGCTTTTTAAATGACGTTTAGCTCCCACTTACTTTTATCATAATTTTATTCTTGTTTTCACTTCAAAATAGGTCTTACTTTTACTTTTATTAAAAATTACTTTTACTCTTACATTACTTAAATTGAATTTTTTTTAAATTACTTTTACTTTTTTTCTGAAAATAATCAAAAATCATTATGTTTTACAACAGTAGTGTATACTAAATAAAATAAAAATTTAAAGTTTAAAAAAATCGAAATAATAATTTGTTTTGTTCTGCTTAAAAAACATTTTAAGTTTTTCTACTTAAACAAGAACAAAAATACAAAAAGGTGACAATAAAAAAAAAAAAAAAAAAAAATAACAAAAAAAAAAAAAAAAAAAAAAAAAAACGAAAAATATAAAAAATTTGGAAAAAATTTTCGCCCCCCCCCCCCCCCCCCCCCCCCCCCCGCCGGGATGCTCTTCCCCCCCCCCCGCCCCCGCCAAGCCAAATTTCCCCTCCCCCCCCCCCGCCCCCGCCCCCCCCCCCCCCCCCGCCCCGGCCACCGGTACCAAATGCCATGTCAAATTTTTTTTTATGTTAGATTTATTAATTTCTAAAACTTCATAAAAAATTTAATTAGTTTAGTTTGCTTATATAAACAAATATTTATTTTTTGAAAAATTGGGCTATAATATTACATGTATACCTGATATATTTCAACCATAGCACAGTTTCAATGTGCAAAAAAAGTTTAAAAAAAGTTTTTTAAGGCTGTGAACTACGACAATTACAATAAATTCTAACCGTAAATTTTGACAAATATCCATAAACAAATTTATGAATGGCAAATTTGTATGACCTTTATGAATTGCAATAATTAAAAGAACATTTAATTACAATGAAAATAAAACTTTTTAACAAAAATTGTAAAAAATTAAACATTGAATATTTTGTTGAAAAATTGGAATTAAAAAAGCACTTTCTATAGTAAGTGTTTAACTTTAATAGGTCCCTCAAGATCGGTCCACTGAACGGCTGTCAACTAGGCACTAACAAGGTAAGCACGTTGCTTATATTGATATATATTTTTTTAATTTTTGCTTTTTCTTCATAAATCTTATGAAACTTTTTGTTTAAATGAAATAAATTCATGGTTAACTAACTTTATTTAGCTTTCCATTAAATAAAAGCTAATAAATACCTAAAACTTAGTTAGGAGTTTTGTAACCCCTAATTAAGGGTTATCGCCTTATTACCGTATTTATTTTGATAGTAGCCCAGCGTCTAATAGTAGCCTACCCTTTTGCTTCCATTTAAAAATTAGAGCCTAGCCTCTAATAGAAGCTTAAGCTACTAATAGAAGACTGCACGCAATTTTCAGAGCGGCTTGTTGCCATGCATTATTTTAATTGTTAAAATTCTGTAAAAAATATGTTGCATAAAAACCGAATTAATAGCTAATGAAACAAAAAATGTCAATTAGAACTAGCATGGTTTGGGTCATTGTCATGCGATGATAATCAAAATTTTTTTCAAAATTTGTAGAGTATTTTGTTTAAAAAAATCGTTCTTTGACCATTATATCTGCCTGTCGTTTCTTTGATAAACAATAGTAGCCCTATAATACCCTACATCGAAGGATAGCCTACCCTTTCTCACCCATTGAAAAATAGTAGCTTAGGCTACTACTAAAAAACTGCGGTAACTTGCATTAAAACAAATATGCATATAATCACTAAAAATATTAATTTATGTGATTGATTTAAAGGGCAATGTGATATTTCTCTAAAAAATTAAAAAAAATTAAAACCTTATCAAGGGTTTAAAACAACGTGATAGCGCCTAATCAACACGCGTTTAGTGGATCGATACCTAGGGTGCACATACATTGTTAAGAGGTCCATGCGTTACTCTTTCACAATCTGTAATATTTATTTAACTTAGCTAGATAGCATCCTTTTCAGATTTTTAACACCACTAAAACACCTAGTGAATTTCGCTTTTACAATTATTACATTTTTAGTGGCATCCAAGGTTGTTGATCGGTTTTGATATTCATACTTAATGAAAGGTATAATCATAAGAAGTAACAAAACGCTTGTCGCCGCTGTAAGTATACCCAGCACAAATGTCATCAATGTTGTTAATCTTGAATTTTCTGGTTTTACAAGAGACATTTTATACATCATACTAGTAATACAATCTAAAAAAAATTTATATATATTCACTCAGTTCTGTTGATGTCGTTTAGAGACAACTAATTTTTATATCAAGATTTGTTTGGACCGTCTGGCACGCTTCTCGCCTTATTTGCCCTAACTTCTCACTCTTAAAGAAAATTATCTACTACTAAGGGTTCGTCCTGAGGTCATCTGGCCCCAGGATCAGTTTTATGTGAGTGCATGTGAAGTAATGAAGCGTTGTATAAAGTTTGTTTTTTTGCATAGCGCGCAATTCGCTAATGTGTATTTTGTAGGGCGTATTTTGTAAACGATTTTTAACATTATAACTTCTACAAAAATGATGTGCAGTTGAACAATGGAAAAAGTTAAGGCTCAATATCTTAAAAAACAAATAAGTCAAAGTGTACAAATTGTAAAAACTTTTCGTAAGTGAATATTAAAGACTCTGATTTTGTTTTTCACTGAGATAAATATTTAATAGAAAGTTACTCAAGGGTCTGTAAGATATGCTCCCTTTCCAGTGCACATGGTTTAATACAAAACATCAAAAAGAATAAAAAGTTGTGATATCAAAATTATTTAAAAAATACTTAAATATTTTGTAAAAATTAAGTTTTTCTAAATACCAATATTTTGGTTTGATAACATCCTTTTTCACCACAATTATTTTGGTTCCATGTCATTATATTTTAAAAATCTATTGAATTAAAAAACTGTGTCAAAATTAAAGAAAATATTATAAGATAATTATTTTCATATCATAAAATATTGATATTTTTTGTTTGGTGACAACACTGGAAATATATTATTTTCAATGTCCATTTTTTTGGCAAAAGCTAACGTTTGCCAGGCTTATTCATAATACCAAGCTTTTGACAGCTAATCTTAGTTTTGCCGCGCTTTAGATTTAGTTTTAAGACCAAAAACCCTTTAGTACTAAAGCAATTTAGCCTTAGGTTTAGTACTAATGACACCAATAGATGCAAAATACCACATGCGTTGGTTGATAATTAAGCTGTTTGAATATTAAACTCATATTTAATCCGTTTCTGTGATTGCTTTTTTATGGGTTACAACCATTAAAACTTGTATAACTTAGGTCATACAACCTGGGCGTTTGGGTAGATGCCTCATTGCGGCGCCATCATCAGGTAAACACTGACAAGAAAACAGGAAGGCAACTCATCTGCTTACCACTCTTTAGACTGATGTTAACGGGTGGGGTTGTTTTCGGACCAGTGAGTAAGCAATTACCTTACTGATCTTGAAGGGCAGCAAGCAAAAATCTACCCTAAAACAAACCAGCATGGATAAAATTAAGGTAAATTGCCCCAGTATTCTGCAAAGGGGCCTAGACAAGCCGGAGGACCCTGCTGTTATTGTGCGCACAATGGGTGATGAAAGCAGTAATGCTACCAGAGCCCCAATCTTATGGCGTCCCTGGGCAGAGTGCCAGCGATAACTAAAGATATTTGCCCAAGTTACCAACTGTTCCAATCAATGAATTAGTTGGAACTTTACGATTCAATGTGTGAGAACACTTTATTAGATGCCGGTTAATGGGATCCTGATTTAGTGTCCTTGGAAAGCGAGAAAGAGAAGGGGTGGCTGAAAATGTCCAACCACCCAGCTCCTCACCCTTGATAAAAGGAGAAGAGGAGGGGGTGGCCAACAATACTCGCCCATCCAGCTCCTCACCCTGCGAAAAAGGGAGAAGAAGGTTGCTGACAAGACCCAGACATCCAGCTCCTCAAACTTGCAAAAGAACCAGGGCCTGGTTCCAAAAATCCAGAACAAAGCTCTGGTTCTTCAAAGAAGAAGAGGACGTCAAAAGCTTTTAAGAGGAAAAAGGATAAGACCTTAGCGGCCTTGGTCTTCTCTGAAAGTGGAATTGTTAACCCACGGTGGTCTTTGAAAATGCCTAGGGAGACAGCCACTTTCAAAAAAGCTGGGGCTTCTTCTTCTTCAATAAACCTGTCAGTGAAGAAATGTTAGTGCACACCCAGGGCAGTTTTTGCACCCACCCAGGTGGCACATAAATTGAGAGGGGGTCAACTTATGATTTGAGTGAATTTTCAGGGAAGCCTGGGGCCCTACAGATAAGCCAGAATCTGTGGCGGGTACCAGCTTAGGAACCGCTGAAGAAGGCAAAAAGCTGGGAAATCCAGGCACACCAAGAAACGTGGCCCCAACACTATGGAAACACCACCTAGTGATCCAGCCACAAAAAGGGCTTGTGCTGAAACCTCTTTTAAGCAGGCTACTAATAAAGCACTCTAGGTCCTTATTGTTTGCAGTGATTAACAAGAAGGTGGAATTAGCAATACTTGCTTTGAAGAGATTCAGCGCAGGCTCATGAAAGTGATGATGGGAGACCCAAGACCCAAACCTATGCCTAGGTTTGAGATTTTGGGCTTGCAGGAGGGAGGAGTTTTCCACTCTCAACCTGCAGACAAACCATCACAAGACTGGGTCATCTCTTTCATCTCTTCATCATTTTCTTTTTCATCATAATAAAAAAACAAAATGGCTATATCAAAAGTTAAAATAATTCAGATCAACTTCCAGTATGTCAACGACTATTTAACGACTATTCTCCATCGAAACCTCCACACTCTGAGCACAAATCCATTTCTGGTCTTCATACAAGAGTCCTGGATTTGACGAAAATCTGTGCAAGCTCTTAAAATAGGTAAGATTTGCTTGTTTGTGACAAGAATGCAGAACGTCCCATAAGTTGCATCCTTGCATCTTATCAATTAAATGTAGTTCCACTTTACAAGTTTTGTTCACCAGATTTAGTAGCGGTAAAGGTAACTATAAGCGATTTGGGCAGTAAAAGGGAGGTAATCTTTGCTTCTTTTTATTTACTATTTGTGCACCAGATGCTCCAACATCTAAAGAATTTATTTCTTTAGTTGAGCACAGTGCTACAAGCAAAACCCCTATAATTTTAGATGGAGATGCTAATACTCATCACATTCATTGGGGCAGTACTAACTGCAATCAGAGAAGACTGCACCCTATGAATTATTTAATTACCATAAATTTAGAAGTTCTAAATTGTGGTAATCCACCAACTTTTGTTACAAGAGCGAGACAAAAAGTAATTGACATCAATCCTGCATCTTCAAACATAGCCAGAGACATTTATAACTGGCATGTAGCTACAGAAGATACAATTTCTGATCATCCGCAAATTAATTTTGCCCTAGAGACAGATAATCCTTAAAAAAAACTTATGGAACCCTAGATCTACAAACTATGCCTTTTATATGAGAGTACTAGGGCAAAGAATAGGGGAACACAATAATGAAATACAAACTGATGCAGATATAGAAACAAAACTTGGTGTAATCAAGTCTGCACTTACAGATTATTTTGAGGAATCCTGTGTCTTGCGGGAGTGTAAAAACATTAATAAGGTACCTTGGTGGTCAAGAGAACTTACAACACTCCGTATAAATTACAGGCGCACACTCAAAAGAGCTCTTATTACAAACACGCAGGAGGATTGGGACTTGTATCAAGAGGACCACCGACTGTACAAAAAAATAGTAAGGCGAGCAAAAGATCATCTTGAAGAACAAACTGTCAAGAAGTTGAAGTTTACAACCCAACAGATAGACTGTATACTTACAAAGGATCTGGAAGGTAGCATGTTGTTGGGAAACCTACAAAGGTAGCATGTTTCTTTTAACCTCTAGGCTGTTTGCTAAAAACTGGGAGGCCGCCTTGGCGCACCTGGTTAAAGTACACGTACCTGGAGCAGAAGAAGCAATAGCTGGGCAGAATGACCAGTATCTTGAGTATAAAGGATCTTGGAGGAATATGGAAATCACTTCTAAAATTGTGACTGAAACCAGAGTTAACTTGGCCATTCTTAGCTTCGCTCCATACAAAACAGCTGGGGCAGATGGGTTTTCCCAGCATTATTGCAAAAAGGATTAAATCATCTGTGTTCAGTGCTGTGCAAAGTTTTCAAACCATATTTAGGCTATATACCAAAAACATGGAGAATGGCAAGAAGAATATTCGTTCCTAAACTGGTCAAACCTAATTACTACCATGCTAAGGCACATAGACTTCCTAGCCTAACTTCATTTATGCTTAAAACTTGTGAACGGTGGTCGACTGGTTCATACAAAATGGGGCACTAAAACAGTACACATTGCATAAAAATCAACATGCATATCAGGTGAGAAAAGTGACTGAGTTAGCTCTTCACTGCCTAGTCAACCGCATTGAAAAAGCATTTGAACATTGTGAGTAAGCTTTAAATACATTCATTGAAGAAGCATTTAATAATGCAAACTTCAATGCAATAACAAGATCTCTAAATAATCATAGGGTAGAATCAACAATTATCAGGTGGATTGACACTATGCTCAGATCTAGAATGGTACAGATAATTTTAGGAGACTGCACAAAAATTCTCATAGTCATCAGGGCTGTGCTCAGGGAGGGGTGCTATCATTACTACTGTGGGCCTTTGTAGTGAATAGCCTTTTCAACAAAATTAATAAAACTGGACATCATATCCAGGAATACTCAGATGATGTAACCATACTGGTTCAAGGAAAACACTTGCACATAGAGACAGATCAAGGTCAGGCTGATTTAGTTCAGGTAGAAGAAGGGAGCTAAGAGCAAGCACTCTCAGTAAATCCTCAAAAAGTGAGATGGTACTTTTTACTCACAAAAAAACAGGTATCAAATATTCAGTGGCCCAAATTATTTGGTACACAATTACAATTGGCAACAGTAGCCAAAGAATCCTTGACAACAAATTGTGTAATTATTCCCGTGCTAAAATATGCAGCAGTGGTGTGGTGGCCTAGAATAGAACTGGGCATTGCTAGAAGCTTGTTTGGGCAAATACAACCCCAAGCATTCTTTGCATAACCGGGGCTAGAATTACAACAGCCACAGCAGCTATGGAAGCATTGCTTTATCTTGCGTCCTTGGATATTGTCATCAAAGGGGAGGCAATGTCAGCCAGCTACAGATTAGTTATATATAACAAATGGCAGACAAGAGATACAAATAGGAGGCACTCTATAATCAAGCAGTTTCTATTAAGAGAAATCCCAATGCTAAAACTTGAGAGTGACCACATTCTTCCAGTTTTCAAGTTTGAAAAGAACTTCAAAATTGAGTTTCCTAGTCGGCAAAATTGGGACACTAACAAAGATGCCATTCAACCTCAATCTGCTATGTGCTGTGGCACAAATGGCTCAAAAGCAGAACAACATACTGGGGCAGGAGTGCATTTCACATTTGCCATGGAAGAAGATTTCTTTATGCCATTAGGCAAAAACCCAAATATATTCCAGGCTGAAATATATGCTATCTTGGCCTGTGTTACAAATGCTCTTGTGCAAACTGCACAAAACAAAGAAATTTGTATTTTTTTTCTGACAGTCAGGCTTTACTCAAGGCGCTTATATCTCTTCAGATATCATCTGGGCTAGTTATGAGGTGCTATGAGATGATTACCAAATTGGCTAGGGAAAATGATGTAAAGATTTTTTGAGTACCTGGACACAGGGGCCATGAAGGAAATGAACAGGCTGACAAGCTTGCTAAAGAAGGCGCAAACCCTAAATTTAAGGGCCCACTTTTACTTGTGAAAACATCAATTGGGGTTGCAAAATCATTCATTAAAAATGGATTATGGCTCAGCATGTCAGATACTGGCGAAATCTTGACGCATGCCGACATACCAAAAACTATGTCATTAAGCCAAATATTTCCAGAGATAGGCAATTACTTGGTCTCTCAAGAAAGGAGTTACGCCTTGTAATTGGGCTTCTAACTAGATATAGTCCTCTTAAAGCTCACTTAAGAAAGATTGGAGTAGCCAATTATGGGCTCTGCAAACTCTGCCAAGGCGAAGAAGAGACCACTACTCACTTTTTTACACATTGTTATGCACGGTCGGCAATAAGGTTTAAAATCTTTGGCACTGACCCTATGCATACAAAAACATTTCAAGGGGCGTCTGTTGCTGATTTTAAATGAATCATTAAAGAATCAATTCGATTTGAGGAAAACCACTCTTTGGTGGTTTCACGGCAGTGTGTAATGAGCCCAATGCAGGCTTGAACACTGGGTCCCTATAACTAGGGAACCGCCCTTTTACTCTCTATTTATCTAGGTCATACAGGGTCATACATCATTTTGTGCGTAATTAATGCCCAGTGACAAAGCAAATTAAGCTGGTTAAAGCTGTATGGTGGCACAATGCAGGTTTATGTATAACCTAAGTACAACATAGGTCATACATAGACTTTACTGTGGTAAGCTTTATGTATGACATTGGTCATAAAAATAACACCACTGTGAAACCAAGGTCTCACCTTTGTCATACAAAAGTTTTACAGTTGTAACAGTGGAAAGGTCATCACAGGAACTGGTTAAGTTTATAAATAATAAAATCCGCACAGTAAAACCATAGAAATAGACCACCTCAATAAATAAGCTAAAGATTTTGGATGTAAACCGCTATAACTGAAGAAAATTTACTTAAGTAAAGTAGTAATTTTAGAAACTCAATAGACAGGTCTAATGTTTGCAGTTTTACTGTAAACACGGTAATTTTGTTAAACACGTTTGATTGCACATCACAGACGGGACTCAGATTAAAATTTTAAAAAAAATGTTGTTAAGGCAACCAAATTGTTTAAAAATTTTTACATTAAATTAAAATTCTCAGATTATAATTAAAACTTGTAGTTAATTCAACTAAATATTTTACAGTTTTTTACAAATGTTTTTGCGGTTTTTTTAATGAGCGCTTAGCGAAAATTACAAAAAAATATATAGGACATTTTAATTCAACTTATTTTTAAATTTTGACAGCTTATTTGGTAAAAAAAAAGCTTCCGAGAGTAAGAGATAAAGGTAGCTTATGTTTTATAAGAATAAAAGTTTAGTTTATAACCCAATGAATCATTATAAACAAAGTTTCCAAAGTGATTCAATTGACAGAACTTTAGGGACTCGTGGTAAAATACGGTTGTGATGTGACAAATAAAGTGCACATAAAGTTGTCTTAGGCCTCTGGTATTTAGGGAACTTTTAATAGATGTGTTAATTAATATATACCTAGGACATAAATCGGCCTTAACGACAATCACTCAAGGATTTACTATGTATTTATCTTTTTTTAAACACAGCTGAAATCAAAAAAAAATTAATTAAACTAATATAAAAATCTTAGTGTAATCATAAACTGATCATTATTCAGCAAATGTCTATTTTAAGTGCCTAATTTAATTTAAAAACTTATACAAAAAGCAGCATAATAATGAATAAAAATGTATTAGCAACAATAACAGAATAAAAATTCTATTTCAAATTGAATTCAAGTATGTATCGCGTCTGCTTTTAAAAATAAAATCGCAAACAATTCGTAAACTTTTGTACTACAAAAATCTCATTCTAATTTATTAAACATAAAGCGGATATGGTAGACATCTCCTGGTAGCAGATTTATTTGTAATTTATACAATCATCAAAAAAAAAAACAGTTATACAAAGGTTTTAAATCAAATTTAACAACTATAACATTTTAAGATTTTTTTTATAAGTTTTTATTTTTGATGTTTAGATGATAAAGTTATAATTTTTTTTTAAAACTAAAAGCAATATAATTCTAGCAAAAGCCAAAACAAAGTTTCGAAAAAAAGACTTATATTAAATAGAATACCCTAATACCCAATGCGTAACTTAAAAAAAAATTGGTCATTTTTCACATGAACAGAGGTTTAACTAAGGGCAATAAAGCATATACGAGAATAAATATTAGGTGAGGCGGCAATTTAGCATCTACATGGAAAAAATCTGCTCAAAATATTTACCACAGGAAAAAATTTTTGGGGGACCCCAAAAAAACACGAAAAAATTTAAGCAAATTAAGCTTATTAGTATGAAATTCATATATGTTTAGTAAAAGTTTTTAGGATTTTAGTATCAGAAAAATTTGGGTTATATTTCAGTCATGCAAAATGTTTAGATTTTTAATTGGCTAAAGAGCTATTTAAGGTTTTGTTGATTTTAGATGACGCCATCAACAACGGTTAACCGCGCAGTGACATAACCCATTTAATATAAGGGAAAGAGCGCTCCGCGCTCTTCCCTGATTTTTTCATAATACAAATTACTTTAGAGCACTATAATTTAAACAAAATAGTTAAACCCAAACACCACTGGAAAAGCCATGTTTATAAGCAACGTTCTTTGCAAAATTGCTTGCAATAATGATGCATTTTTTCATTTCAAATAATGATGACTAAATGAAAAACGATTTTATTATTTATCATTTTGTTAATATTAGTTTAAAATAATGATGATGTAATAAATGATGAATATTTTTTTGCTTTTTTTTAAAGATCAAAAGATAAACCCAACCCAAAAATCTACTGGATATTCCAAGTAAGGAATTTTCGTAGTAAACTGTATTAACGGCCTTCGCAAAATCCAAGTAATCAACATCTACTATAACCAAATATATATAATACTGTAATAGTATATATTTTTCTTATAACTGTGTTTCTTTCAGAGACATACTCATTAAGAGTTTTCAAAACTGAGTTACAGTCAAACTTTTATGCTTAAAATCATGTTGAAGCCTTAAGACGAAAAAATTAAGAAATAGGCTAAGTTAACCACCTTTCCAAAGTTTATTTATATTCTGTATAAAAACAAAAAAATGTTAGCAACACTAACTGGTATTTTGATTTTTCATTTTTTTAATTTTTGAAAATAGGTATTACTAAACTGTTATTTAAGACTTTTAATAAAACTTTAAAATTAAATAATAAGCTAAATATTTTAAACAGCGGTTCAGCTAAAACTGAATTTATCTGTTTATAAAAAAATTGGAAGAAATACTTTTACGAGACTTAGGTGTTATGGTTCAAAGATCTTTCTTTAGTTTTATTCGGAAAATCAAGGAATGGTGAAATTTTATTTTATAAAAATCCCATATACTTTTAACATTTTTGGTAATTTATAAAAAAAGGAGTTTCATGCTTTAATATTTGTCAGAAACAAAGCACATTTTAAACAAATCTTTGTTTGGTTACTTTTTGCCAGCCAAGTATTATTAAAATCCGTTTTTTAAAATTATTTTCATATTGCTAAATGCAAATAGATAGTGATGGGCGGAACTACAGAACCCCCGGAACACCGGAACCGGAACCAGAACCGGAATTGAGATTTTCCAAAAATCCGGAACAGGAATCGGAACCGGAATTGAGATTTTTCAAAGACCCGGAACAGGAACCGGACCCGGAATTGAGATTTTCCAAAGACCCGGAACAGGGACCGGACCCGGAATTGAGATTTTCCAAAGACCCGGAACAGGAACCGGACCCGGAATTGAGATTTTTCAAAAATCCAGAATAGGAACCGGACCCGGAATTGAGATTTTTCAAAAATTCGGAACAGGAACCGGAACCGGAATTGAGATTCTCCGAAAATCCGGAACAGGAACCGGACCCGGAATTGAGATTTTTCAAAAATCTGGAACAGGAACCGGAATCGGAATTCCAAATTTTGCCCGGAACATCTGGAACCTGGAACCGTAACTGCCTATCACACTGTGAAACCTCAGGAACACCGAAACCATAAACAGAACCGGAAATGAGATTTTCCAAAAATCCTATCTTGTTTTTTAAAGGTGTTAAAAGCAAACATTTTAGGATAATAATAATAATAATAATAATAATAATAATAATAATAATAATAATAATAATAATAATAATAATAATAATAATAATAATAATAATAATAATAATAACAATAATAATAATAATAATAACAATAATATTAATAATAACAATAATGATAATAATAATAATAATAAATAATAATAATAATAATAATAAATAATAATAATAATAATAATAATAAATAATAATAATAATAATAATAATAATAATAATAATAATAATAATAATAATAAAAGTAAGAAATTTTTAAGAATGGCTTCCGCTATCAATTTTGCATTGATTGCGCCGTAGTGCTTTCGCGTATTACACGTATTACGTGTAATGCATTAATCAAGTGTATACTTTTTACGTCTTTTAATTAAAAAACAGCTGCGTATATATTTCACGATTTTTTAATTGCTAAAAATATTCTACAAACGTTTATTTCTGATTTGTTTTTTAATTGACTTTTAATAACAATTAGGCTAAATATTTTATAAGAGCGACCAAGGATGTATTCCCTGGGGTCTCAGCTTATTTCGGCGTATTTGGCACACAAACTCCAACAATACATTTTAACTTCCAAGAAAACTTATCAACTTTTTTATCTTCTTACTGCGGCCCTGTTCATCGTATTAAGTTAAATAAAGTTGCTTCTTTTACAGGGTTAAGCAAAAAAAAACGAAATCTGGCTGTTTGCTATTGATTCGGTTTTTTATTTGGTTACCTTTAGGCTAAATACAATTGTTTATCGTGCTCTAAAACTATTATTGCTCAATTTCAATTAATTTTTACTTATTTACTATAAGAAGAACATCGTCGTCTGAGCCTATAATTTGCAAGATGCATTACTTACCTTCTGAATTCAAAAAATATAACAAAACTTTAAATATGGGTAAAATTTAAAAATTCAAAAAATGTTAAATTCCTTTGGCTTGATTTTAAAAAAAACCTATAATATGTGTTATACGCCCTGATCCCGCATTCTAACGACAGTTTGAAATCTAACCGGGGCCGTATTCTATCGCCTCATTCAAAGGTTAGCCCCGATAAATTTAAAATTTAATCAAGAATAAATCGCAGTAACATATTTTTTAATTTGTTTCGACTTATTTTGTCGTAATCGCGGTAAGTTTATGTCATATATTATTTACTACGTTAAATGAAGATCTCAGAAAGAAGATTTGAGGTCTTTACCCAAGTATTTGAGAAAGAATGAGTTCAACCAGAACAAATCAAATTGCCAGCCTAGAAGTGGAGAATGCGCTCTGCAGCAGAAGTTGGCGGATGTGGAGGCGAGGCTCGCCCAGATGGAGGAGGCACCGGTTTCTTTTGTTGATGTGGAGCTGGTGTCTACGGTGTTCGAAAAAGTGTTTAATCGATTAATACCTATGATGGACAGTTATTTCAAGCGCATGGAGGTCCGAAAAGAACATGAGACAATGCTGGTTGTTTCTGGCCTTCCAGAGAGTGATAACAGAGAAAAGAAAAAGGAAAACGTGGCTGAGTTATTAAAAACTTTTGATAGTAATGATACGGGTGAAGTTATTCACCGAATTGAAGTTTTTCCTATTGGAAGAGCTACAATGGAATAATTATTATTCCTAATTACCATTACAGTAAACTAAAGCTTATACATAGTATAAAAATTTTGTGTATGAATGCAAAAAGCCTTGCTAACTCCATAGACGAGCTTGATGTTCTGATTTCAGGAGATGACTTTATCTATAGTGCTGTTGATATCTGCTTTATTTGTGAAACATGGCTCACTGAAACAACTTCTAATGAAATGATCATAAAAAATAGAGAATTTAATGTTTATCGAAGGGATCAACAGCAGCGGCAAGGAGGTGGAGTAGTTCGATTAATAAAAAATATTTTTAGAGTAGTTGAATTTGAAATGGAGGAGAATATAATGCAATAGAACTAGTAGCGGTTCACATTTTTTTACAGAAGTAATCTAAACTGCGATTCATTGGTATTTATAGAGAACCTAGTACTAGCAAAAAAAAGACAATCTAATATTTGAGCTAATTACTTTGTTTACTTTGTTTTAAACTAATAAATAAGTTAATGGACATTCCAACTGATAAATTTTTAGTTTTTAACAAAAACCGTACTCGATCTAATGGTCTAAAATTAAATATGCAAAAAGTTAGACTAGACATATCTAAATATTTTTTTACAAATCGGATTGTAAAACTTTGGAACAGATTACCTTCAGACATAGTTTTTTCAAAGTCTATAAATACTTTTCGACAAAAAATTAGAAACTTTTATGTACAATAAAATCGAAAACAAACCAAATCTCTTGGCTTAACTTTTTGCAATAAACTTTTTTTCCATGCCCAAGTTCCTTAATTTTATCATTCTTGGTCTTATTATTTTTGTATAATTTTTAAAATGACGTGTTTACAATTTTTTTTTGTCTACTCTAAGCTTTTAAATTATTCTTGTGTTTAAATACCATTTAGTGTTTGTAAGGTAGTAAGTATCAACTCTTTACTTTGGTTAATTTGTGTATGTGTCTTTTTTGTAATATTTATGTTGTATTGTAAGTATGTTATGTAACCGTAACCTTTGCAACATAATAAATTCTATTCTATTCTATTCTATTCTATTATATTCTAATTAGGAATTTAAAAGGAAACCTTTGTAGGAACCATTGTTTTAACCTTTTGGAGATTTCAATCTGCCAGAGGTAGAGTGGTCTTCAGTCTTCACAAACACGCAAAATGAAAATAATTGGTTTGAGTTTCTTATTGAGCTAGGTATTTATCAACTTGTTTCACAACCAACTCGTGAGAATAATTATCTGGATCTTTTGCTCTATCTTTTGTCTCTATTTTTCACAAACGATAGAGAAATTTTTAATAATGTCACTGTTGCGCCAAGTTTTTCACAATCAGACCATGACACTATTTTATCTGAAATTAATCTTAAAATATTTGACAGTCCTAAAAATAAGATTCAAAACTACATATCTGATTTTTTAAAAGCAGATTATGATATACTAAGTTCATACTTATCTACAATCAACTGAGAAATTTTATTTGAGGAATGTGGCACAGTAGAAAATGCTTGGTAGAGATTCAAGGATATTTTGTAGTTAGGAATCAATAGACATGTCCCTGGAAAAAAATTATTTATACAATATCCAATACATATAGAGAAAACTACGAAATAAAAAGAAAAAACTTTGGCATAAGCGTAATATTGATGAAAAATCAAGATCAGAGTACAAAAAAATTTGCAAAGTATACAAAAATAAAGTCAGAGATTTTAACACTAATAAAAAAAAGTTTAAATTCAGGGGGTTTAAACAATTTTTATAAATTTGTTAATAGTAAAATTAAAAAAAACTATCCCACCAATTAAAAAAGACGATGGGACTTTTGTAACTGAAGAGTTTGAAAAAGTTGAACTTTTTGGAAATTATTTTGCTTCCGTTATTACTAATGATGATAATACTTTACCAAATTTTAATCCACCAAATATTGGGAAGTTGGACAACATGGTATTTACCACAAAAAAGGTCTTTAAAGCCCTAAAAAAGCTTCCAAACAAATTGTCTCGAACACCTGACTGTTTTCCAGCTTACTTTTTAAAACGCTTGGCTAAAGTTTTTGCTTAACCTTTGGCAATAATCTTTCAGATGTTTTTGGATTTTGGAGAATTACAACTTGATTGGAAAATAGCTTTATTAAACTTAAAAAAAAGGCAACTGTTAAACTGTTTAAAAAAGGCATCAAAAACCTAAAAGAAAATTATCATCCAATTTCACTTACATCTTTTTCTTGTAAACTAATGGAGCAGCTTGTCAAAGAAGAACTTCTTGTCTTTTTCCATATCATTTTGTCAAGGTTTCAACATGGTTTTAATGCAAAAAGTTCTACAATAACACAGCTGTTGAAAACTTTTAATGAGTGGACGCAGGCACTAAAAGATAAACTACTAATTGATGTCATTTACTTGGATTTTGCTGAGGCTTTGACACCGTGTCACATCAAAAATTGTTATATAAGCTAGAAAAATATGGTGTTTCTGGTAAATTTTTAAAATGCATAAAAGAATTTTTATTTGGGCGGGAAATTAAAATTGTAATTAATAACTCAGTAAAAAGTTCAGTTCCTCAGGGTTCTGTTTTAGGTCCATTTTTATTTTTAATATATATTAATGATACTTTTGATTGTGTTAAGTACTCACAAACTAGACTCTTTGCAGATGATATAAAGTTGTTTGTAAAATATTCATCTAAAGATTACCACATTGAAACCTTAAGACTTCAGCAAGATTTAGATAGAATATACAGCTGGTCAAAAGAGTGGCAACTGCAATTATCAGATCATAAATGTGAAGTTCTTCATATTCGAAATCATAGCAAAGAGTTAATTTGTAAATATAAACTTGGTAATAATGTACTTGCAATTACAAAACTGGTGCGTGACCTAGATGTTTAAATATCTCATGATATGATTCTCTAAACACTGTGAAATCACAGCAAAAAAAGCAATGAGAGTGACCTCACTAATTTTTAGAACGTTCAATTCAAACTCTAGAAATAATCTTCTCAGAGCAAAAAAGTCCTATGTTAGACCAATTCTGGAGTACTCTAGTGCGAGCCTTATTTACAAAAAGTTTAAAACCCTTATTTACAAAAAGATATAAACATTTTGGAAAAAGTGCAACAAAATTTCACTAGGAGGTTGTTTTATAAATGCAAGTGTTACCTGTTGGTTGTGAACAAAGACTGGATTACCTAGGTTTAGAAAGATTAAAGGACCAAAGAGATAAAACTGATTTATATGAGTGCTTTAAAATTATACATAGCTTAAACAATTTGCAAGCCAATGATATTTTTAAGTGTAACCCACAGCCCACCCGTGGTCATCCCTTTAAATTGGCTGTTAATGCAAGGATAGCCGAATTAATGCAAGGAAATTTCCTTTTGCAAATAGGGTGGTTACACCTTGGAACAATCTACTCCCATCTCAAGTAACTGTCGATTATTTGGATGCATTCAAGAAAAGTTTTATAACTGACTTTAATAAGCGCTCTTTTTGAGCCTTTAAAGTCATTTCAGATAGCTATGTTCATTGATATTTTGTTAAAATTGTAGTTTATATTGGCGGCAATTAAGTCGCAAATTTGATGTTGTTGATGAAAAAAAGAAAAAGAAAAAAAAAGAAAAAAGAAAAAAAAGAAAAGAAAAATGAAATGATGAAACAGTAAAATTAAACTATGCCTAAACTATGCTTAGTAAAATATTTATTCTGTTATCTGATTATTAATTATTTATTTATTTATTTGTTTGTTATTCGCATAGTGCAGGAAGCAGCTAAAGCATTTGAAAATTCACTGAAATAAGTTGACCCTTTGTTAGTAAAATATATCATCAATTATTGGAAACTTCTAGTATCAATTCTTAGCGTGGTTCTTGACTTTGGTCTTTTTCATTGTTTTTTTAAAATATCCAGATTAAAATAATGAAAACTTTATTCTTAGTCATTGTGTTTCGTACTGTAATAATATTGAATATAAAATTGTTTTCTTACAGGATAGATTGTTGGTATGAAAATCACGACTTGAAGTTTAAACCAAAACATTTTAGAAATAAGAATCTGGAGGCATACGCCATACATCGTGGAAGAAGGGGATAGAATTTTCCACCTGAAATGGTTATTCCGCGATGAGTTTTTTATCCACCTCTGTAGGTGGATTAATTGTTTTGTATTAAAAAATTTACCTGAGTAATATAATATAGGATTTTTTAGCGTATATAGCACGCAAAAAAGTAACTCATTACCATTAGTAGTATACGTTACTGTGACTCGTTCTTATTTTTATTTTATGTTTATGGTTAACTTTTAACTGAGTCAGTAGAATGCGGCCTCTGATTTTACGGTTGGTTTTTGCAGTCAAATAATTTTGTTTATTTTGTAAATTTCTATGTAATTATTCCCAATGAAATTCAAAAAAAAACTGTATTAAAAGTTGCACATGAATAAAATCATTGGATATCATGCCTAATTTTATTTTTTATGCGTATTATGGTCATTAATTGGGGATACCCTCTTAAAGCGTGCCCATTTATGGTCAGTACATTCCCCAATTAGAACAAAAACAAGTCAGAAAAGAGGGCTCCAAAAAGTCTTGGTTGACGCGTGCATCATCAAATAATTTTGTTTATTTTGTAAATTTCTATGTAATTATTCCCAATGAAATTCAAAAAAAAACTGTATTAAAAGTTGCACATGAATAAAATCATTGGATATCATGCCTAATTTTATTTTTTATGTGTATTATGGTCATTAATTGGGGATACCCTCTTAAAGCGTGCCCATTTATGGTTAGTACATTCCCCAATTAGAACAAAAACAAGTCAGAAAAGAGGGCTCCAAAAAGTCTTGGTTGACGCGTGCATCACAAAGGACGTTTCCCTATTTTGCTACTAATTACGTTTATTTTTATAGTTTTCCTGTGTATTTATGTAGTACGCTTTATTGCTTGTGATCCGTCACTAATTTCTTGTCTCAAAAATTTTTTTTTGGCAACAAAAAACCTTAGCAGCATGTAATTACGGACGGTATGATTAATCTTAGCAATGCCTATAATGTCTATCGCTGCGATCGCAAAAAGAAATTAGGTGGGGGTGTGGCCATCTTCATAAAAAATGAGTTTAAATCACGACAAGATTTATTGCCCGATCGTTTTTCGGCATTGGTAATAGTAGTTGTAGACATTTTAGGAAAACCCTTGCAGGAATATCTGTTTTTACCGTCCGCCAAACAGTTCTAAGGAATATACCAAATTATTTTGTCAAGCGCCTTCTTTTTATCAGATATTAACTTTCCAGTTGTTTTAACCGGTGATTTTAATATCAGTGAAAAATTTTGGGAAGAAAATTTTGTTCAAAATGCTTATCTTCCAAATATTTTTTCTGAAACTTTTATAAAAGAATCTTTTACCCAGTTATTACCGGAACCAACAAGAAATTTAAATTTTCTTGATTTAATTTTAAGTAATGAGGACCACCAAGTTTTTAATGTATCTGTTACGGAACCTATATTAAACAGTGATCATAATAGTATTGATTTTAACATTTTCGACAATCACAAGCCGATCAAGAGCTGAGAGGGTACTTTTTTTGATTTTAAAAATGCCAATTGGGAGGAAATGATTCATTCTATTTCTTCAATTGCCTTTGTAGGGCTTTTTCAACAAAGTTCCACCGCAGAGATACATTGGAATATCGTTAAACATCGCATTGACGAAGCTATTAAGAAATTTGTTCCGATGCGTTTAAAAAATAAAGCTAAAAAACCGACCTATCCCAGACATATTCAAATTATTAAAAGCAAAAAACTAAAACCTTGGAAAAACCGAAATGACGCCTTAGCAAAAACTGAATATAATAAATTAAATAGAAAATTTAAATCTGAAGTAATTAAATATAATGAGTCAAAAGAGCGCAAAATTTGTTAATCCAATGACAGAAATAGGTTTTTTAGATACATTAAAAATCTTCAGAAAATAACTCGGGAATTTTCCTTTTAGTTGATGAAAAAGGTAACATAACTGATGATGACGAACTAAAAAGTGAAATTTTTAATAAGGTTTTTTCTAAAAATTTTACCAAAGATGATGGTTTTAATGTATAAATGAAAAAAAGTGCCTGATGGGGTTTCTTTATCGACTATAAATTTTACAAACGATATTGTTTTTAAAGCTCTTAAAAAACAGAAAAATAAAATAAGTACTACCCCCAGTTAAGTTACCTTCAATCGTTTTTAAAAAATTAGCATATTGTTTAGCTGATCCCTTAAGTTATGTCTTTAAAGTGTCTTTTAAATCGCATCAATTGCCTTGCAGCTGGTTAACAGCTATTGTGGTACCAATTTTTAAAAAAGGGTGTTTAAGTAACACAAACAATTATAGACCTTATTATTATATATATAGCTTGTAAAATTATGGAAACATGCATTTATGACCAAATTTTTGCCTTTTTAAAAAAATTTAAATTAATAAGTAAAGATCAGCATAGATTTTTGCGTAAAATATCGACATGCTCTCAGTTACTGTATGACACTCCACGGCCTGTAAGTTTTGCATTGATATCTTAGTTAGCCCAATCCGTTTAGTGGTTGAGCATTGAGGAGGACGATCCCCCCTCTTTGGTGAAATTGCGTTGTCCATCATACAGATGTTCATATTATTTTTGTTTCAAACATGCAACCCCTTTATAAGATGATTGACTGATGATAAAATAATTTTTACGAGATGATTGGCCGCATTAGTAGTGGAGTTGGTTTAGGGTCAATGGAGCCGAGGGAACTTGGAGCCAAAAATAGGAAACTAGGAGCTGTAGGGAACTTGGAGCCAAAAATAGGAAACTAGGAGCTGTAAATAGGGAACTTGGAGCCAAAAATAGGAAACTAGGAGCTGTAAATAGGTAACTTGGAGCCAAAAATAGGAAACTAGGAGCTGTAAATAGGGAACTTGGAGCCGAAAATAGGAAACTAGGAGCTGTAAATAGGGAACTTGGAGCCGAAAATAAAAATAGCTAAAACGTTTACCTAAGCCTAAGCTAAACCTAAATCTAAGTCTAAACAATTTTTTCTTAACGGCTCCAAGTTCCCATTGTTCGTGACACTAAGTTCCCAAAAATTTTCGATGGCTCCAAGTTCCCAGCTTGCGATTATAAAAACCCCGTACTCTAGAGTTCCCCGGAATTCCTCTAGTTATTGGAACTCTGGAACCGAACTAGGAACTTCTAAGCTTATATTAGGATCTTTAAGCCTAGTAAAAAACCCTCAGCTTCGGAGCTTTTTAATCCCGCCCCAGTTTTTCGCTAAATTTTCAAAAATTAAATAAAAAATAAGCCATATTTCAAAAAATAAAAGTTTAAAAAATTGAACTTTAAAAATAAAATTCTTTTAAATCTTTAAAAAACATTTAAAAAAATGTCTAAAAATGCAGCTTAAACAATTTAGTAAATTTATTCAAAGTTTAAAACTTTAAAGCCCGTTCACACTTATGCACAATGCACAATGCATTAAAACTCTAAAAATAGGTGTTCACACTTACGCATAATGCACCATGCACAAAACACAATGCATTATCGGACTTGGAACGGCGTTCCAAGTTTTGTGCGAGTAGCAGCGCGCTTTGAAAATTACTAACGTATTTTTTCCGCAATGTACGTACGTTGAGAACTTTTCTGCTTAAACAACAAATCAAATAATGAATATCCTTAAACAAACGACTTTACATTTCATTATATATAAAATTTTAAACATATTTTTGTGTCTAACAAAATATAAAACATAATTTTATGCAAAATAAAAAAAGAGGGATTTTGGAACTATATTTAAGCTTATTTTAGCTTCCTGACTAATACTTAAGATTGTTTATCCCAACATCGGTTAATTTAAGTTTTTTGTCAAGCTTGGATTAGCAGCAAAGCTATTCTTTGTTAGGTTTCGTTTTTTAATTAGAGAAACAAGCATTTTAAACCGTATTTAACAATAGTTTTGGCTGATAATTTGTTTTGATGCATTATGCATTGTGCGTAAGTGTGAACCGGTACTATAATGCATTGTGCACCCTGCATTGTGCATTATGCATTGTGCATTGTGCGTAGGTGTGAACGGGCCAAGGGGCGGAACTCTGCACTATTATACATATTATGGGGTGGGTTCGGAACATCACCAAACACAAAAACCTAACGTTAGCGTGCGATATTTTTTTCAAATATTTTTTTTCAATAGGAGTATTGTAACAAAAATATAGTTACATAGCCCAGACGGTAGTTAAGTTTCCAAAGTTAACTCAAATAACAAAAAATAGTGTTTGTACTTGTTTTAACTGAGGCCTGTTTCATAAAAACCTTTGAAAATTCTTATTTTACAAATTTCCGCCTATTTTTTTGTAAAATACACGATAGAGGTTTTTCGACTTGTAATCCAGGGGGAGCATCTGCGTGCACTGCTCTGCGCTGATTTTTTTTCTTGTTTTCTTAGCCACGTCATTTCATCTCCGCTGACCGATCAATATTCCCCCTGTCGTATATCCTCCATCATGTAATTTACAAAAAATAGGCGGAGACTTGTAAAATGAAAATTTACAAACGTCTTTATGAAATAGGCCCCTGGAAACAAAAGTACCAACGGATATTTTTTATGATTTAAATAAAATAAACCAAATTCATAAAAAACCATAATATATTGACTTTTCAGCTTTTTTTCTGGAAGGTTAATTCTTTTCAATATTCTAATACATTTACTTGTCATTGAAATTATCTGCATAAAAATATCCTGATGTTAAAAAAAACTTTTGTTACCTTCGTTTCTAGTCAGAAGTTAATTTAATCTTAGCAGGGATTCTGTATTAATTAACGGTTTTATGCAGGAATAACTTAAATATTCAACTTCTAGGATTCTAAATAGTTCTAATATTAGTCGCATGTCTGCTGAAAGAAAACCTGGATTGAAATAATGTTTTATTATAACAAATACAAGATTATTTTCAGTATTCTAATTTAAATAAATTTTTTGTTGATTGTCATGTATTTAGTGCAATCGATATCAATGGTGACACGAAAAAAATACTCTCAGTTGACCAGAAAGGTTAACCGGCAGTTATTAACTCTTTTTGATTATGTAATCAAATAACGGCGAAATAATGTTCTATTATAACACATACATAATTTTCGATTTAGGGTTGTTGGAGCCGAGGACACTTAGAGCTGGAACTTAAAACCCAAAATAGGGAATTTGGAGCTGTAAATTGGGAATTTGGATCCGAAAGTGTAAATTCGCTTAACCATATCCTTAAGCCTAAGCAAAAGCTTAAAACTAACCTCAAACAACTTTTTTAAAATTTTTTTATAGGTTGGATGTGCGCCGCCAAATCTACCGCCAAACTGCCGCCAAACCGCCGCCAAACCGCCGCCATTTAGGAACTAAGGTTTTAAAGTTAAAAAATTTTTCTAACTTTAAAATTTACAAAAATATGTTATAAATATAAACTCGGTTTTACTCGACTTTTTTTAAGGTTAAGTTTACGCGTTACAAAGTCTAAGCAAAGCCTAAAAAACAACCCGAAATTTTTTCGCGCAGCTATTTGTTAAAGTTTAGGCTGTTTTTAAGGCTTCGCTTAGGCTTAGGAACGCATAGGCAAGCCCCGCTCACCCAGGTAGGGAGAAAAAAGCGAACAGAAACACACACAAAAAAAAGCGCAACCACAAAAAACCCCCCCATTAATCCTAAAAAAAGTCGAGTAAAACCGAATTAGCCTATATTGCGCGCTGAAAAGTTCGCGCGGCGTGCGTTAAAAATTGGTAACTGCTTTTGTATTGATAGCTATGCTGCTGGAGCAAAATTCCCAACGGCGCAATAGGCTATACTCTGCTCAGCTACTTTCCAAAAAGAAGATCTTCGTGAAGAAAAATAACTCTGTTTTGTTTTCAATTTTTTTGTAGAATAAAAAGAAGATTAACAGTTTTTTGTACTATAAAAAATTGTTTAAAGATGTAAATATAAGATTAACATTATTTAATTACATATAACTGAGTTAAAACCTTAGTTTTTAAATGGCGGCGGTTTGGCGGCTATTTGGCGGCAGTTTGGCGGCAGATTTGGAGGCGCTCATCCAACACGTTTTTTTTTGGCTCCAAGTTCCCATTTTCGTGGCTCCAAGTTCCTGAAATTCTCTGAAGGCTTCAATTTCCCTGCTGACGGTTCCAAAGACCGAGTACCAAATTTTTAAAATTGCAGTATTTTAACTTGAATTCACTTTTTGTTAATTATTTATTATGTATTTAGTGCAGTAAATATATCATTGCGACATGTCAGAATTGACTATAGAGGTTAACCGGCAGTTAATCCTATTGGTTATCTAGATCATAAGCAGCGTTTTAAACGCAAATGAGTTCGACGTCACCGCGCTCAATGTTTCGTTGGCCCTTATTCACTAAGACGCCAGAAGCGATGACAGATGTCTGTTTGAGACGCAATAAGAATCAGAAAGTGCCTGCTCCCTCCCACTTGGCGATTAATTTTGGTTAACGCCGGTTAACTGGTGGTCACCTGACGAATTGTTTTCAATGTTAATCACCGTTTTTTACATACCTATAGAAAATGCGCGGTTTAATTGAAGCGCTATTGAATAGTTGACGCAAGGAAAACTTAACAAGGAAATATAAGCTTTTCAGTAGATTGGGCCCGGGTACAAAGGTTAAGGTCATACAAAAAATGAAAATACATACACGAAAATACAACGCTATTAAAACACAAAAACATTTGAATACTTTTTTGTTTTATTGTAATGCTCACATGAGCTGATTATTTATAGAACAAACTTCATTTACTGGATAAAATTAAAATATAAAATTATACAACAAACAAGGCATAGATAATAAATATAGTGCTAAACTTATAAAGAATAATGATAAGGCCTCTGTTTTAATGCAAACACAATTACAATTTTTAACAAAATACTACTATAAAACTAACATAAAATATAACTATTACATAATATATATACAAACTATGGCGTTTCGGGCATAAGTTTAAGACGCCTCCGTGCTGCCCTCATCAGTTAAATACACGGATTCTCACTCAGTTACCTAAGAACTTTCTGCATAAAAATATATACACACATACATATTATATAGCAAAAAAATTTTTATTTAGTAAACAAATAAAAAGCTTATACAATAACAAGCATTACACCAATTTATGTAATTTAACACTATGGTAAACATTTTAAATTATCAAAAAAGAGACATTCTGGATTACACCAGATGCAGTTACATACCTGCAATATAAAACATCCTGGAATTAACCAGGTGCAGCACAAAGGCTGCTAAACAGATTGAACATAATAACATAACAATTTTCATAAACAATCTGGATTACTCCAGATGCACTTAACTACTGGAAAAATAAACAGCCTGGAATTAACCAGGTGCAGCACAAAGACTGGACTGCTTTTCAGATAAAACATAATAACAAAACAATTTTAATAAACAATCTGGATTACTCCAGATGCAGTTAACTACTGCAAAAATAAACAGCCTGGAATTAAACAGGTGCAGCACAAAGACTGCTTTTTTGACAAAACATAATAACAAAACAATTTTAATAAACATTCCGGATTACTCCAGATGCAGTTAACTACTGCAAAAATAAACAGCCTGGAATTAACCAGGTGCAGCACAAATACTGCTTTTCAGATAAAACATAATAACAAAACGATTTTAATAAACATTCTGGATTATTCCAGATGCAGTTAACTACTGCAAAAATAAACAGCCTGGAATTAACCAGGTGCAGCACAAAGACTGCTTTTTAGATAAAACACAATATGAAAACAATTTTAATAAACATTCTGGATTACTCCAGATGCAGTTAACTACTGCAAAAATAAACATCCTGGGATTGACCAGGTGCAGCACAAAGACTGCTAAACAGACAAAACTATAATAATAAGCTAAATTTAATACACATTTTGGATTACTCCAAATGTAGTTAAAAAAATAATAGAAAAAACATCCTGGGATTAACCAGGTGCAGCCCAAAGTCTGCAAAACTAATAAATCTGTAATACCTAGCAACATTTTAAACACTGGACCAATCTGGATTGCAGTTGGCATGAATATTAATATAAACTGTACGAATATACTTTTCTATTAGTTTATTGTTTATAAGTGAGAATTTATTTAACATAGGTCGGTATTGTTGAGATAATTTGAGAAATATTTTAATAAGTAGTTTTTTGGGAAACTGTTTATTCTTAAATGTATTATAAAGCTCTTTGACTGTTTATTCTTAAATGTATTATAAAGCTCTTTGGTTATGTTTTTTCGAAAAAAAAATTGTTTAGCATTTCAACTTTCTTTTAAAATCTTACCTTACAACAAAATTTTCTATTGATTATATTTTTGCTTCTAATTTATTTCCATTTCTATTAAACATTTAAAAGTTTTAGTTTTTTTTCTTCTGCATAATTTTAATTTTATAAATCATAATAATTAAATGGACGTCTCGGAAATAAAATTATTCAAAAATATAAAAAATGTAATATAGCTAAGTTTACCTTATCATGTTAATGTTTTAGATTAAACGTCTAAAAATGGTAGATTAATCTTAAAAATGCATTCAAAAAAAATAAGAAAAAGGGCGAATTTAAGTCCGGTATATATATATTTTGACAAAAAAATCTGGTTGGGTGTATGGACTACATGGAAATTCTATCCGACTAAAGGTAAACCCAACGTGGCTGCAACAGTTGTTTGTTGGACTGAAAAATGCCCCCCCCCATTAAGTAACCACTCAAATCACGCGAATCTGACGTAACTTTTATCAGCCAATCAGAATTCAAAAAATGAAAAATTTGAAAAAGAAATCAACTTCAGATCGTAGTTTAGGAATACTTCTTATTTTGTGACATAAAAGAAGAAAATAGTTGTTTAATGAACACGTGAACACATTGTTGCAGCTACGTTTGGTTTGCCTTTAGTTTAGTTGTTCACCGAATAAAAAAATGGGGACTATTTGAAAATAATTTTTTACTCAATGAAATAACTAGAAAACACAGTTTTAGTTGAATGAAATTCCATTAAACAATCAAGCCAACAGAAATAATTGGAAATCATGAATTCGCCAATTTTTATGATTTTTTTCACGATTTGGAGTTATACAAGTTGATAGAGGGAATTTGGAGTCGTCAAATATTGAAATTTAAAGCCCAAACTAAAAAAAATGGGTTTGGCCCAGGCTCGAGTTTAGGTTCCAGTTATGTACCCCATATATTTAAATTATACACAAAAATCAAAAACTTTCAAATTTAGTGGAGATTTGGTGATATCTAAAATTTCCGTGGGCATGATTATTTTTCACTACCATTCAATCCGACCACAAAAGGATTACAACTATGTTTTGTAGTTGGTTCAATGTATAAAAAATCGGATTTTCCTATAGCCCATACATTTACCTCGGACCTGGTCCACCTTTTTTCTGTCTGAACATGCATCCGGGGTGAAATCATCCCTTTTTTGCTTTATTTCTAAAAAGCTGTTTGAAGGCGTTTCTTTCTTTATTTCAAAGCTATAGTTTAGAAATTGGAACACTTCTATAGTTTTGTTTGTTATGATTATTTTTCGATTAATTCAAATTTATCCTCCCAAATTTTAGTGTGTATTTTTCCAAAAAATTTTATTCTTTTTTGTAGCATTAGTTTTTAAGTCATATATGCAGCTAAAAGTATAATTTTCACATTAAAATTCTTGCTTTATGGAATGTCTGCTTTTATCGTAGTTTTTTTGGATTTGAAAAAAAAAATTTTATTGATTATGATATTTCGATTATTATTCATACTATTTTCAAAAAAGTTTTTGGATTCCTTGTGATACAAGCATTTTTTGTTTTATTTATTTCTATTCCGTAGCAGTTTTTTCATTTTTCTATAGCATGTTTGTATATTAATGTTTAAAATTTTTTTTCAGTACGTAATCTATTACCCCAATTTTATAAAAGTTTTTAGTTATTAAGGTCAGCCATTTTTAATTAAGGTTTTAGCAATTTTTTTATTTTAAAATTATATTTCACGGTTTTAAAGCTTCTGTAGAGTAAAAACTGTTGGAAATTTAGGCTGACAAATAATTTTTCTTGTATTTTTTTATATTATTCTTGTATTATTCTGATTCATTTGCTTTATTTTGTAAGTAACAATAAAATTAGGATGCCCAGATAAAACTGATAATTTATTCGTTCTTAATTTGTTTTGGTTGTTTATTATTTATTTTGAAATTTTTCCCACCAAAACTGTTTTCAGACGATTTATAGTCAAAACAGAAACTGTTGATCATGTAGTTGTGAATGCTTTGAAGTGATACGTGTTCTTTTAATGCAAAAGCTATTGGTTTAATTATCTGACATTAAATTTAAAATCTCCACAATTTAAATCAAATAATAAACTACAAAACAAATTAAGAACGAATAAATTATCAGTTTTATCTGGGCATCCTAATTTTATTTGTTACTTACAAACTAAAACAAATGAATCAGAATAATACAAGAATAATATAAAAAAATACAAGAAAAATTATTTCTCAGCCTCTAAATTTGTGGGCCATTTTTTACTCTTACAGAAGCTTTAAAACCGTGAAATATAATTTTAAAATAAAAAAATTGCTAAAACCTTAATTAAAAATGGCTGACCTTAATAACTAAAAACTTTTATAAAATTGGGGTAATAGATTACGTACTGAAAAAAAATTTTAAACATTAATATACAAATATGCTATAGAAAAATAAAAAAACTGCTACGGAATATAAATAAATAAAACAAAAAATGCTTTTATAAAAAGGAATCCAAAAACTTTTTTGAAAATAGTATGAATAATAATCAAAATATCATAATCAATGAAAAAAATTTTTTTTTCAAATCCAAAAAAAAACTACGATAAAAGTAGTCATTCCTTAAAGCAAGAATTTTAATGTGAAAATTATACTTTTAGCTGCATATATGACTTAAAAACTAATCCTACAAAAAAGAATAAAAATTTTTGGAAAAATACACACTAAAATTTGGGAGGATAAATTTGAATTAATCGAAAAATAATCATAACAAACAAAACTATAGAAGTGTTCCAATTTCTAAAAATATAGCTTTGAAATAAAGAAAGAAACTCCTTCAAACAGCTTTTTAGAAATAAAGCAAAAAAGGGGCGATTTCACCCCGGATGCATGTTCAGACAGAAAAAAGGTGGACCAGGTTCGAGGTAAAATGTATGGGCTATAGGAAAATCCGATTTTTTATACATTGAACCAACTAGAAAACATAGTTGTAATCCTTTTGTGGTCGGATTGAATGGTAGTGAAAAATAATCATGCCCACGGAAATTTTAGATATCACCAAATCTCCACTAAATTAGAAAGTTGTATTTTTTTGTATAATTTAAATATATAGGGTACATAACTGGAACCTAAACTCTAGCCTGGGCCAAACCCATTTTTTTAGTTTGGGCTTTAAATTTCAATTTTTGACGACTCCAAATTCCCTCTATCAATTTCTATAACTCCAAATCGCGAAAAAAATCATAAAAATTGGCGAATTCATAATTTTCAATTATTTCTGTTGGCTTGATTGTTTAATGGAATTCAATTCAACTAAAACTGTGTTTTCTAGTTATTTCATTGAGTAAAAAATTATTTTCAAATAGTCCCCATTTTTTTATTTGGTGAACAACTAAACTAAAGGCAAACCAAACGTAGCTGCAACAATGTGTTCACGTGTTCATTAAACAACTATTTTCTTCTTTTATGTCACAAAATAAGAAGTATTCCTAAACTACGATCTGAAGTTGATTTCTTTTTCAAATTTTTCATTTTTTGAATTCTGATTGGCTGATAAAAGTTACGTCAGATTCGCGTGATTTGAGTGGTTACTTAATGGGAGAGGGCATTTTTCAGTCCAACAAACAACTGTTGCAGCCACGTTGGGTTTACCTTTAGTCGGATAGAATTCCCATGTAGTCCATACCCCCAACCAGATTTTTTTGTGAAAATATATATATACCGGACTTAAATTCGCCCTTTTTCTTATTTTATTTTGAATGCATTTGTAGGATTAATCTAAAATTTAAAACATTAACATTTTTAGAAGTTTAATCTAAAACATTAACATGATAAGGTAAACTTAGCTATATTACATTTTTTATATTTTTGAATAATTTTATTTCCGAGACATCCATTTAATTATTATGATTTATAAAATTAAAATTATGCAGAAGAAAAAAAACTAAAACTTTTAAATGTTTAATAGAAATGGAAATAAATTAGAAGCAAAAATATAATCAATAGAAAATTTTGTTGTAAGGTAAGATTTTAAAAGAAAGTTGAAATGCTAAACAATTTTTTTTTCGAAAAAACATAACCAAAGAGCTTTATAATACATTTAAGAATAAACAGTCAAAGAGCTTTATAATACATTTAAGAATAAACAATTTCCCAAAAAAACTACTTATTAAAATATTTCTCAAATTTTCTCAACAGTACTGACCTATGTGAAATAAATTCTCACTTATAAACAATAAACTAATAGAAAAGTATATTCGTACAGTTTATATTAATATTCATGCCAACTGCAATCCAGATTGGTCCAGTGTTTAAAATGTTGCTAGGTATTACAGATTTATTAGTTTTGCAGACTTTGGGCTGCACCTGGTTAATCCCAGGATGTTTTTTCTATTATTTTTTTAACTACATTTGGAGTAATCCAAAATGTGTATTAAATTTAGCTTATTATTATAGTTTTGTACTGGTTAGCAGTCTTTGTGCTGCACCTGGTCAATCCCAGGATGTTTATTTTTGCAGTAGTTAACTGCATCTGGAGTAATCCAGAATGTTTATTAAAATTGTTTTCATATTGTGTTTTATATAAAAAGCAGTCTTTGTGATGAACCTGTTAATTCCAGGCTGTTTATTTTTACAGTAGTTAACTGCATCTGGAATAATCCGAAATGTTTATTAAAAGTGTTTTGTTATTATGTTTTATCTGAAAAGCAGTCTTTGTGATGCACCTGGTTAATTCCAGGCTGTTTATTTTTGCAGTAGTTAACTGCATCTGAAGTAATCCGGAATGTTTATTAAAAGTGTTTTGTTATTATGTTTTATCTGAAAAGCAGTTTTTCGCGTGCTGCACCTGTTTAATTCCAGGCTGTTTATTTTTGCAGTAGTTAACTGCATCTGGAGTAATCCAGATTGTTTATTTAAATTGTTTTGTTATTATGTTTTATCTGAAAAGCAGTCCAGTCTTTGTGCTGCACCTGGTTAATTCCAGGCTGTTTATTTTTCCAGTAGTTAAGTGCATCTGGAGATAATTACAGATTGTTTATGAAAATTGTTATGTTATTATGTTCACTCTGTTTAGCAGCTTTTGTGCTGCACCTGGTTAATTCCAGGATGTTTTATCTTGCAGGTATGTAACTGCATCTGGTGTAATCCAGAATGTCTTTTTTTTGATAATTTAAAATGTTTACCATAGTGTTAAATTACATAAATTGGTGTAATGCTTGTTATTGTATAAGATTTTTATTTGTTTTCCTAATAAAAAATTTTTTGTTATATAATATGTATGTGTGTATATATTTTTATGCAGAAAGTTCTTAGGTAACCATAAGAAATCCGTGTATTTAACTGATGAGGGCAGCACGGAGGCGTCTTAAACTTATGCCCGAAACGCCATAGTTTGTATATATATTATGTAATAGTTATATTTTATGTTGGTTTTATAGTAGTATTTTGTTAAAAATTGTAAGTATATGCATTAGAAACAAAAGCCTATAATTATCTTTATAAGTTTAGCACTATATTTATTATCTATGCCTTGT
>JASAMX010015267.1:0-11462 GCA_030248175.1 Microlaimidae sp. YZB2_3
GAGTGAGAGAATCTGTTTTATTAAGTTTGCAAAAAAACAGTATTTAATTAGTATTTTATAAATGTTTTATATTTTCGAGCACTCCAAATATTTGATACTTTTTAAAAACTTGAATACAATACCAAATATAAAATACCGACCTATTGAAAGTATATCGATACTTTTAAATAAAACTTACCCCTAAAAAACTAGTATTTAAATACTAAATAAAAATATTTTTAACCCCTACCCAATACATAAATAAAAGAAATTCGCGTGTGAACGCGAATTCGCGTATTTTGGGATATACCATAGTTTATCCGGGATAATTCCCGGATACACAAACCCGGAGTCTACCTGTGGTGTACAACCCGGTTTGTAAACGAAAATAAATTTCTTGTCTGCCGTCATAGTAAGTGCCGTCATATTTCGAGTTTTTTTAAATGAAAAGTCATAATAACAAAAATAAAATTTTAGTTAATAATATATCTAATGATTATTGAAAAGTATTAAATAACCTGTTTCGGCTGTATTCGTTGAGCTATTTTCACAGTGGCGGAACAGACAAAAATACAATTTTTTTTTGATATTAAAAATTTCGAGCGTCCTCCAATGTAAAAAAAAATAAAATAGAGTGTATACGTAAATAAGCTTGTTTGTTTATTTGCATATATTATTTATTTTCTATCGTATTTGCGGAATCTTTTTTCGTTTAGTGTTTTTCAAAACTTTCAGGCTCAGCCGGATGTAATTCAACCATAGTCACTAGTGAATTGTTAACTTGTATTTTAAAAAAAATGCATTTTTGTTTCAATTTAACGCACAGTCAGCCAACGTATCATTTCGACTTATTCTGTCGTATATTTTTATTAATAAAATGACCTGAGTGCTAATTTTTCGAGTGAGAGAATCTGTTTTATTAAGTTTGCAAAAAAAACAGTATTTAATTAGTATTTTATAAATGTTTTAGTATTCGAATACTCCAAAATATTTGATACTTTTTAAAAACTTGAATACAATACCAATAAAATACCGACCTATTCAAAATAGTATCGATACTTTTAAAAAAATGCCTACCCCTAAAAAACTAGTATTTATATACTAAATAAATATATTTTTAACCCCTACCCAATACATAAATTAAAGAAATACATTGTAGATTTGTGTAACCTTTTTAAAAACCATTGGTTTTGATAAAATCAACTGAATTTCAAAAAAAAAAAAAATTTCAGAAAATACTTTAAAAAATATTTTATTTTAAACTAATTTATAAAAATATTTTTTGTAAAATCAAGAAAAAGCACAATTTAAGCAAGAAACAAAAGAAAAATATCTTTAATTTGGCTTGCGAGCAGTACAAAGTTGTTGCATGCAGCAACTCGCCTTATCCGCTATCCGCTATCTGCTATCTGCTATCTGCTATCTGCTATCCGCTATCTGCAATTTGTCCCGGTGTGAACACACTATCCGCTATCTGCTATCTGCTATCTGCTATCTGCGGTTTTTTTTACTCTTGTTTCAAAGGTTTACCGCTATCCGCTATCCGAGGTAATTCCGGTGTGAACACACTATCCGCTATCTGCTATCTGCTATCTGCTATCTGCGGTTTTTTTACTCTTTTTCAAAGGTTTACCGCTATCCGCTATCCGAGGTAATTCCGGTGTGAACACACTATCCGCTATCTGCTATCTGCTATCCGCTATCTGCTATCCGCTATCTGCTATCCGTCGGTGTGAACTGGCCTTAAGAAGTATAAAAAATTTTCAAAATTCAAAAAATACTCGTAGATTACCCAAAACTCAACGTTTTGTTTTTATTTTGTTTTTGTCTTTTGAACACTTAGGACGAAGTCTGTCTCTAACTTTTTAACCAATCAAATCGAAAACAACATTTAGTGTTACGTTAATCTACCGCACTTTTAACCCACCTAACCGTGAAGACTAATTTGGTTGTGTATAACTTTCCCTGCGCTATAAAATAAATATTTTTTCCCAACTGTAACGGTGGGTTATATTCACTACGCTCGACAGTTTGTAATTCCACCTTAAGCGTGGTTCACAGCTCAGACTTACGGCTTAAGACTTAAGATTTTAGACTTAAGAGTGGAGACTTATGATTTACGGCCCGCTTCACAGCATAACTTAAAACTTAAGACTTTACACTTAAGACTTATGACTTTAGACTTAAGAATTGAATCATGTTATAATTTGACTTAAGACTTTAGTTAAATTTTTTCTTTTTAAAGATTAAAAACAAATGTTTTTTATGAAAAATGAAAGTTTTTAAAACAAAACGACAAAATAAACTTTGTTTTAAAACTTTTAGTCAGAAAATTGGAAAAAAAAACCAAAATTTTACCAGAATGTCATTTCTCGAAAGTTTTTTTACCGAAGGTATTTTTACGCAGGAATAATTACTGGGAACGATAATTTTAATGCATTCACAATCTCCAGTTTTTGGTGTGTTTCCTAATCTAATTACATGATTTTTAATGATTCCGTGTTAAATTTAAATTTTTTTTAAACTTTTTAAGAATCGTAATTGGTTCTTTTCAGTTTTTACCGGTAAAAAACGCAATTTTTTGTATTTAAAATATCCTATTCAAAATCTTCTAATTAGATAATTTTGAAGAACACAAAAACAAATTGTTTTTGAAATGCCATTTCATGATAATATTGTGATTTTCTGCCTAGTTTTAGTAGGAGGACACACTATTTATTTCTAAAAATGCGTAAAATGACTTAACTATACAAATTTAATTTTACTAACTTGTCATTAAATGTATTGCAAATTCGATGTTTTTATTAAAATTTCAGCAAAAAATGTTTAAGTCATAAGCCAATTATTAGGTAGCTGTGAACTGGCAGGCTTAAGTCTTAAGTCCCAAGGCAAAACGCTTAAGTCTTAAGTTTTAAGCCATAAGCGGTAAGTCAAAGCTGTGAACTGCCCTTTATTTAACTTTTTTCCATTCACGTATTTGATTTTTGAACATTTCTAAAATGGATTTAATTTCTAACTTTTATAAATTCTGCTTAATTAAATAATTGCCTCTATGTGCTAAATTGTCTTTATTTGATTTGTTATCTCATGGCGCATTTTTTTAATTCCCTAAAGAATACATTTGTCACTTTTGGTTTACCTTTGATAATTATCTGGATTTGATATAAAAAAGTCGCCTGTCAAAATGAAAATTGAAATTATTTTTAGTAAGTTGAAAACATTTAATATTTGATCTTGCATTTGATTTTTTATGGTATACTATTTCTTTATGTGTGATTTCGGTAACTGGGAGCAAAAAAACTGTGAGCTTGAACTTGAATCCGAAAATGGTAAACTTTTAACCGGAAGTGGACAATTAAAAACGCCATAAATTCTAAATTGGTAAAAACCCATAACTTAGCCTAAGTCTGAACGAAGCCTAAAGTAATTTATTTTTGTTTCGGTTTCAAAGTTTCATCCTTCGGGGATCCAAATTTCTAAAGTTTTTTGTACGCTTCAAGTTCCTTATTTACAGGTTTAAAAACCCTATACTGGATATTTGTTGTAGAAAAATTATGTTCCCAGTTCTGAAAGGGCAAATGGAATCCCAGATCCTTCTGAAGTGTCTGCTGTTATTGGTGGATATAATCCTTGCGCTTCTTTTACATTCCACACTGATATACTATTAAATGAAGAACAAATGGAAAATAATCTATGGTAGTGTTTAAATAATTAAAAAAATATTTGAGCACACGTATCACCATTAGATTTTCCCAACTTTTCACGTGCTGAATTTTAAACATAAAACAAATTTTTAAACAGGTTTGAAATCGCATTATGGTTCAGTTCTGTAATGGTTTTCTATGTAATTATCACTATCACTAAGATGAGACGGCATCCACTTGCGTTTAAAGGTGCGGTGCGGAGTCAAACTTTTTCTCTTTGATTTTAATATTTTTTGTAAAAACATTACTCTTGCCCCCAATAACCCACTAAAATTTTTTTTCATCAAAATATCTTCACTGGTTCAGGAGATATGACTCCCCAAAAATGGCTTTTTTCGACAATTCTGTACTTGAACAATTGTTCAATAGGTATAAAAATTTAAGTTACAAAATATGCACTTAAACAAAGCGGCTACTTTCTACTTTAATTTGACACCTTAATTTTTAAGATTGGAGCAGTATTTCTCGAGATATTGCATTTCCCGTACAAAAAACCCGCGATTTTTTCGCTAAAAGTACGAAATGTAGGCAAAAATTTTGGTCAAACTTAATCAAATCACTGCCGTCGTTTGGGTTTTTAGCGAAAAAATTGCGGGTTTTTTGTACGGGAGACGCAATATCTCAATAAATAATGCTCAAATCTTAACAATCAAGGTATCAAATTAAAGTAGAAAGTATATCTGTTTTCTTTAAGTGCATATTTTGTGACTTAAATTTTTATATCCATTGAGGATTCTTTCAAGTACAGAATTGTCAAAAAAAGGCGTTTTTTTTTGGGGGGGATTCATATATCCTGAACCAATGAAGATATTTTGATGAAACAACTTTTGTGGGCTATTGGGGGCAGGGGTAAAGTTTTTACACAAAATCATCAAAATCGAAGACAAAAAGTTTGAATCCTAACCGCATCGCACCGCACGTTTAAGGCAAATTAAAACCCAACAGAAGTTAAAAAAATAGAATGTATAATATAAAATTCGTGGATAAAATTAAATTTTTAAATAAACAAATATTAACACTTTTGAAAAAACAACACTTTTGACACTTGGGTTTGACACTTTGACAAGTTATATCTAAATTTACACTGTTTATTTTGTTTTAGTGAAACACTAGAGGATGCAGGGTTGACAGAAGATGATTTAAAAAAGGCTGGAATATATTATCCTATGAACGAGCCTTGTATTCCTCCTACTCCTCCTCCCACCACTACTATAACTTACCCACCGTTTTATCCGACAACAAAAAAGCCGATCATATCACGAAAGTACGGACGAAATCCTTACTACAGGCGATACAGACCTTACGGTACCGGTTTAAATCAGAATGGTAATATTTCGAATCAAGGTAATAATTTATTATCATATTAATAAACATAGATTTAAAAATGTTCTTAAATTAAAGCTAAATTTTTTCAGGTAAAATTTTGAACGTAACCGCTTACCGTCAAGGAGAAAAAAATCCACAAGTAATTAAAAAAGGTGTAATGGATCATTATGGAGTTGCGTGACGTGTTTCCAAACAGGTTCTCAGAGAATCAGTCGTTACTTGACCACTCTCTAATTTCACTTTTATAAAATTTGTCTTTAATTGGTTGTAACTTTTCTGTCTCAAAACTCAAATCTAATTTGATTGGCCATTTTCATTAAGTATGCACGGTCTATTTTTGTTTTTTTTTTAATATAAAGTAAGACACTAGCGCAAAGAACAATTAAATCATCCTATTAAATAAAGAATGTAAAAAAACTTTGTAATTGGTGTTTTTTTTCAAAAGTTAACTGTAGCACGCACGCACGCAGACACACACACACACAAACGCACACGTACACACAGACCAGACACACACACACACACACACACACACACACACACACACACACACACACACACACACACACACACACACACACACACACACACACACACACACACACGCACACGCACACGCACACGCACACACACACACACACACATACACACACGCGCGCGCACACACACACACACACACACACACACACACACATACACACACGCGCACACGCACACACACACACATACAAAAAAAGAAACAGGAGAGAGACATACTGACACACACATGTCCAGACATACACTTAATCTTAATTTCGGCTTGTTCTTGTGATTAAGACTGTCAAAATTCGAAATAATCAGTTTGTTACCGTGGTATTATTAACTTTTTTTAAAAACATACTTCTCGGTCATTAAAGTTAATTGTATTACTATTTTAGCATATCTTCGACGGACAAAACGCAAAGTTCTAAATCCGTCGCAGAAATGGGATTTACCAATTCGGTATTATATATCTCCGAAAAACAAAAAAGGTTATTTTTAAAATTTTAAACTTGTTCTTCTGCCTGAAGTATAAAACAAAAAGATAAAATCTTTTGAAGAATATTAATATGGCAGCGGTGCAAAATTAGAGTAATATTAAAAAGGAGCGTTATTTACTTTATAAATTAAAAATTTTGAGTAAATCAAAATTTTGATACAAAAAACTAACTATGCATATACAGTAAACAAGAGTTAGCCGGTAGAGATGCTGCCGGCCCAGCCCGCGAGAGTTTTGGTAACCCAAATTTTTTTAGAATGGCTCTGCCTTTCCAGCGACCTGCAATTTTTATTGTTTTTTTTTTTGAATTTGCTATTTCAAGAATGTCAGACCACTGACCCAACAATATCTATAAAAATGAGAGTACGGCCCGCCAAATAAGGCTAAAACGACTCGGCACAACCCATTCCGTTTAAAAATCTTTAGACGCTTATTTTTTTAATATAACATTAAATAGTGGTGAAATTTTACGACTAAAATATTTTGCCATATCTTCGATATTTTATAACGTTCTAGCTGTCGGTCCTTCAATATTTTTTGCAACATCTTCCATTGAAGCTTCAACTTGTGTCACTTTTAAAAAGCTTAAAAAACGAATAAAAGATGAAAATTTTATTGAAATTGTGGATGGTACAGGGTAAGCGGTTTTATAAAAGTTTATTTTTATCGAAAATAAACACGTTTATAATTTTTCATTTATAAAAGATAAACTTATTCTCTGTTAATTATGGTGAAATGAAAATTTGAAAATGCTTTAAAGGTTTTTAAAATGCTTTGAAATTTTAGTATAAAAATCTTTAAAAAATGGATTTTTTTTCAGTTGTCATTCAGAAATCGGTATGAGAAAAACACGAGGAAAACAAGAAATATCTTTAGGAAAAACCTGCAGAGAGGATGGTGCTGGAGCGGGAACCGCAATTCACGAAATATGTATGTTAAAAAACTAAGAATAAATTTAGATATGAATTTTTTTTATCAAATTTATTATTTTATTATTTAAAATGATTTTTTTAACGTTTTATTTTTAGAACGAGAAAAAGGTTAAAATTCAGATTTTTTGATGACAAAAAGATTTAAGCAGGGTCTTATAAAATAACGGAGTTTCTCCACAAATTCATAGCAACGTACGCCCATATTCGAAAATTTGTGAATTGTGCTATATCGCAAGTAAAATTGCCATTTCCATTCGGGAAAAAGCGTGGAAGTAAATGATAAGAGTTAAGAATGGCAATTAATAAATATCTATAAGCGTTTTTAGTGCATGCATTGGGTTTGTACCACGAACAAGCGAGACCCGACAGAGATTCTTCCCTGGATGTAGTGTTCGGAAACATAAAATCCGGACGCGAATCTCAATTTACCACACAAGGCGACACCAAAACGGTTACACCTTATGATTACGGCTCTATTATGCACTACAATAACAAGGTAATAAACAGCTTTCAAAGAACCAAATCAAATTAAGAATGAAAAAAGTGTGTCTTTGTTTTGGTCTTTTAAAGCAAAAGAGCATTTTTTATTTTCTTGAACATAGAAAGGTTTGTGTCCAACTTAGGGTAAAGGTTAAATCAAATTTATGTTTTAAAGTCTGTTTGTAAACTTATTTGCGTAAAAATTGTGATATCGATTTTTTTGATTTTTTTAATTAATCACAAAATTATTAGTTTTATAATTTTAAGAAAAATTTAGTCATATAGATAAAAAACAAAATTTATTAAAAAAAAGCGGTTAAACTTAAGCCTCTGTAAGTTAACAGTTAAGTTTAACAATACAATCAAAATAACTGTAATTTCAGTGTAATAAAAACTTTAATAAGCGTAAAAAAATCACAGACGCCAGAAACAATTAGACATACAATTATTATTCGCGTCAGTAAAATTCACAGTTTCGGATGAAAAAACAGGAAGTTTTTTTAAACTCTCACTTACGGCGTTTTAAAAATATAAGTTAAGTTAAAATGCTTTTTTTTAATCTTTGCAGTATTAGAATAATCAAGAATACTGAAATAACATTATTGTGCATAAGTCATAAATTAAAAAAAAAATAAATCAAACAATATTGTCTTAAACAGAAATAAGACACTAAAAAACAAGAACAAACAGCTTCTAATTGAGAAAATATCATGTTTTACAAAAATAATATGATAAAAGTGTGCACAAAATAAAACATAAGACGAATTTTTACAATTTCACTGTTACGGGACTTATTTTTAAAAATATCAAATAAACAGAGCCTATTAACATGTTCTTAAAATTGTTACTCTGACTTGATGGTTTGAAACCGGTTCTATAATCATTTTTTTAGTGTTACATTCTCATTTTTTTTATTTTGTAAAACTTTGATATTTGTATAAACTTATACAATTGATCATGTGGTTCTTTAATACGCATACATAAATCTCTTTTTATTTGTGACAAGCACATGATATGTGCCTTCTTTATGTATATAAAACCCAAAATACAAGCGTAAACCAAATAGAATTTTCTCATTCTTTGTCTGCCCTATGATGTAATTGATAGCACACCAGAATAGACTTTACAAATTACAGACACAATTTCAATTGCCAAAATTTTCAATAAATTTGATTTTTTAAATTTTTTAACACCTGGTTATTTTCCCTTGCTACATACTTTGGGTCGTCAGCTATTTAGTGGTGTATACGCATGGTGTGTAGCAGCGTTACCCCCGTTCTATACGATAAAAAGACGGGCCTGTTGGGTGCTGTTGGAGGTGTGTGGATTCAATTTCTGTATTGCTTCTGTATTGGCGTTGGTTCGAGCCCAGCTCCAAGTCCCAATTGTTCAATTTAATTAAAGAAAATGTGTCTTGAACGAAAGTATACAGTAGTATTTTCTAAATAATAAAATTACAAAATCGCCACAAAATTTTACAATAGCATAGTTCTCTCATTTTTTGCTATTTTTTGCAGTTTTAAAATTGGAATTTTAAGGTATTTGCTAAGAAACCAACAGTTTTTTCATTAGAAGCCAAAACAAAAACATATCAAAGAACAATGGGACAACGAATAGGACTTTCATTTTTTTGATGTCATGACTATAAAATGAAGTATATTGCAAAAGTAAGCGGTTATTTTTTATTATTTTTATTCTTATTTATATTATAAAATTTTTATTTTAGGACCTATTTCATAAAAATTTCTTGTTATTAATTAACAGCTGTAAATTAATAAACGCATAGTTTTCTTTTGTATTTTTAAATAAAAAGTATATTAATAAAATTGCGTTCAGAATTTAAAAATTAAATTTATAAATTCCGTAAATTCCATGGTTATGAACGTATTTTCTAATTAATAGAATAAATAGAAATTAAATGCGTTTATTAAATTACAATTACAAACGACTTTTTTGAAATAGGCCCCTGGTTTTAGATTGAATTTATTATTTAGGTTTTTGATTTAGAACGAACGAACCTATTTTGTCTAAACTCAGAGCTCTAAGTTCGTAAACAAAATGATCGTAACACCTCGCACCCCCCCCCCCCCCGCCACCACAGCCGGACCTCCGGAGTTTTGCCTTTTTTGAACTCAATTTCGTAATACCTAAAAAAGATAATGGTAGATATTAGATTCAAAATATGTTGTAAGCTAAATTGTTGTTAAATTTCGAAAAATTTGCCAGGGGAAATTCCTTAGCATAGTATTTAGAAATAGGAACCATCTTAGTGCGCAGTTTCTGTTGATTTAAGTACAAGGAGTGCTAAATTTGATATTTAAAAGCTCTAAATTTCTATAAATTTAGATACCTGCAAAGGAAAAGAACTAGCCTGCAAAAACGGAGGATACACAGATCCATCCAGTAAGAAAAAATCTGCCTGCTCGCAGTATGTTTGTATTTATGTATTTTTGAACTTTTGTAAATTCGTTTTTAGGTTATTTACATAATGTAAAAAGAATTAACCACTTAAAAATGCGTAAAAATTATGTGGTAAAAATGATTGTACACGTACAGATGTGTGACTCCTAGGGTATTTACAAATCTACCAATAATGTTATTATTGCTAATTAAAAATACTGTTAGTTCGCATGGCATATTTTAGATAGGACTTTAAATTTTTTTTTTTAATTTGAGACAGGTTTTATGTTAATTTAGATGCTTGTGTCCTGATGGTCTCGGCGGGAAATTGTGTGAGGAAACGGAGGAGGCTTGGCCATCGGGTGAAAATTGTGGGGGTCAGATAAATGCGGAAACGGGTTGGAAGAAAATTACCATTAGCGGGAAAAAACGATGTCATTGGTTGATTTCGGTACTGTTTTTTTTGTTTTTGTTGTGGTTAATTTAATTTTTTTTAATTATACTGACAAAATTAAATAGAATTTCATTTGTAATTTATAGATAAAGCACTAAAAATGTTAAACAGACATACATAGAATATGAGAGACTTATTAAATTATGTGTTTAAAATAACATTTTATAAACAAATTTTTGTTTAATTTGAAAGTTTTAATTTTCGAGTCGTGTATTATTCAAAATATATCTTAACAATATTTCAAAGCTATATTTAGTAATATTTTGTTTTGGTATTGCTGTCCACACCAAAAAGTCACCATTTTATATAAAAACGTGGATAAAAAACGGTAATCTCACACTTATCATGGTTACTTCAAAAGAATTGACCATGTTTTTCGCTCACATTATTATTCACCCTAAAAGCTTGATCCCAATGGCAAAAAGCAAAAAAATTGAATTCATAAAAGGGGTTTGCGCTTTAGGCACAATCTGGAAAAGTCGAAATAGAAGTGCAAAAAACAAAGTTCAGTTGCAAAGATGCTTGCTCGTTTTACACTTGGAACTGAATGAGTGACGATTTCAGATATACATCGGGCCCAGGTATTTTTTTAGCTTTTTTTAATTTTTTGAAAATGTGTGTTAAACGAAGGAAAAAATTATTAACAAATGGAAAAACTGAAATAAAGAATATTTTGACAAATTTTAAATAAAATTTTGGTGCTGTTTACGTTATACGCAAATGTTTAGCATATTTTCGAGTTAGAATATGTTATGTGTATATGCCTGCGTCGTTGTTTTGACTTAAAATATTATACTTTTGTTTAACAAATTTTTATATATATTGTATGTATACAAATAAAAATAATTTGTAAACAATAAAATACTATGTAAAATTTGCACAAAAATGTTCCAAGCTCGGTTTTTTCTGACATACATGAGAAATGCCTGATTTTGCTGCTGCCAAAGGTAAAATTTTGCAGCTGAAAGAATTTGTAACCGAGCAATTTTTTAACATAGTGGTATATATATAATTAAAATTTATCATTTTAGCTTAATTCTAGGATATAAGCTTAGCTTTGCCGATACTGACTTTTTGAACTAGAGTGTAAAATTAAGTGTTAGGGTAACTGACTTAATTTCGGCCACGCTCTTAATTTCGACCACCAATTTAGGGTGTTTGAAAATCGG
>JASAMX010015270.1:0-10546 GCA_030248175.1 Microlaimidae sp. YZB2_3
GGCTCTGCCTTAATCTGCCTTCTCGCTGCATTCATTGTTCCTCCTATAAACTTTAGTCCAAATTTATCGGCCCTAAACTGTCTCATGGAAAAATGCATTATATGCAACACAGGAGGCAGTTCCATCTGCCTTCTAGCTGAATTTGAGACAGTTTTGGTTGCCCGGCTTTATATAATGTAAATATTAGTTATGTTCCCCTAAGCTCCTGCCTATTTTTGGTACTAATTTAAATATAATTAAAAACTAATGCTATAGATTATTTTTTAACTAAGTTTTATTTCAGAACTCACTTAAAACGATACAAATAGTTCTAAAAATACATATATAATACCTTAAAATGTATTTATAGCTTAAATATACTTAAAATTGCTAATTTAAGAGGCAAACTCCGAAGCTCCGTCCTCTTTAATTGTCCAAAGCTTCGGAGCTTAAAAATGAAGGGTAGAAACTTCACTAGTAAATATAGACTTTTGACGTTTAATGATTGAAGAAAAAAACTATAATAGTCACTTTTTTAGGTCCCAGGCGGAATACCAGAAGGTGTTATACAACCAGCAACCCTTCCCAATCGGCCTCCACCTGGACCACCCCCAAGCGATGTCAGGCCGGGCGCACCCAGATATAGCCCCAGGTAGAGGGTTTTAATGACTAAATAAACATTGCAATTACAAAAAGTCCATAGTATATGACCAAAGAAAAGTAAGAAATTGTTCCAAAAAACTAAAATCTTTTATGTAATATTTATAAACTAAAACGTAAACTAGTAAAAAAAAACTAGAACGTTAATTAACCAGATAATGAATAAATAAAAAGGGACTGCGAGCTAGCAAAAAATGCTAATGTCAAACAAAAAAAGTTAAAAATAAACATGAAAGATACCGAAAACCTTTTCTAGAAGCTTAAAGCCCGATTTTTATGATAAAAAAGCAAAAAAATAACCTTACAGAACCTTTGAGTGCGTTTTGTGTTTTTATTTCCTAATTTCAAAAACAAAATATTAAATCTGAAGTGTAAAAAACTTAAAAAATTCATGTTTTTATTCGATTAATTTTAAAGCATTTAGGTTAATCGTGTAAATATTAAGTTGACGGAAGATATCTCTAATTTTTGAATATACCAAAAAATGGGTGAAACATTATAAACATTCCAAAACAGCACCTTTGCACGAATATAAAAATATAAACCTTTTATCGTAATCTCAGTATCAAATTTAGTTAGTCTGAAATTTTTTTTACATTTTATCTTAAATTTTCAATTAGCGAAAATACAAAAATCTCTCAAATGTGTGAGTTACTTTTGCCAACCAATTAATGTTAGTTTATTAAAACAAAATGTAGCCAAGAGAAGTCAATTTCTTTATTTATATTATTATGTAACTCAGACAACAGAAAATTAGTAAAAGATGGTAAGAAAATTTTAGCTTTTACAGTAACAAGATAAGAATAAGCTGGATATTAAGTAACGTTTTTTTTCATCAAAGGTTTTCTGTATTTCAATTATTCCAAGAAAATACTAATTAGAGAAATAATAATATATATTTGCTATAAATGGAAAAAAAGTTATTTTAAAATACTAAAAAACTTTATTGTATTCTTTATAATGATAGTATCAAAAAGATTAAAAACTTTTTTTTTGGTTCAACTAAACGCACAAATAATTATTAACACACAATGACAGATGTAAAAATGTATTTTATTTATTTTTAAATAAGATTAGACTTTTTTGTTCATTTTCTAATTTTAAGTTCATTATAACATAATAAACAACATTTTATCAGGTGATTTGTGTACTAATGTTTTTGAAAATTTATGATTAATCGATTTATGTATACAATTATAATCAACTTTTAGATACAACCCTTTGAGGTTTCAGGGATACGGATTTCAACCACCACCCCCTCCACAACCGACCTTAGATCTCCTTCCTAAATTTATAGGTAACAATTTTTAGATAATTTGTTTTGCAAACAAAAAACAAACTTAACATAGATTTTAAAAAAATTCACGGTAATTTTTAACCCTAATTTTAAAAAATGTATTGTTAAAAATACATTTAAAAAATTTTAAAAAAACAATGCTAATGAAATAACTTTAAGCTTATTACCGCTAAACACAAATTAATATATAGCTTTCTGCACTTTTAAAATGTGGGAAAGTTTAATTTAATCGCCCCGTTATTTTACTTCTCTTGAATTAATTTCCACAAACTTAGTGCTAATCCAAACATCACTAATTAAACCAAAATTTTAGGTTCCTTTTAAATTTACGTGTAAACAAGCATAGAAAAATCGAAATACTTTAAGATCACTGCAAGTTACAAAAAAGTACAAAAAAATTTTTTGTAATAATTGAGCAGCCCCAATCAAATTGATGGTTTAATTGTTGTTTTTGCCAGGTTCACATATTTAAGAAGACTGCTTTTTTTTCAGCGGACCTAAAAGCAGGTGATTTTGAGAGCGGCGGAGTTTTGTGAGCAAATAATAATAATCAATCCAATAATGATGCAACACAATTTTTTGCCGCTAATGAATATTTTGCCAATGAATGACATTTATTTTTTGACATACTTTTGTTGCAGTGACAAAAAAATCAATGAAAAATAGGCATAGATTAGATTGATGTTTTGGCAACAAAACGGTCAATTATTTGAAATTTATAAAACATAAAAACAGTAAACCAGTATTAAACACTTCCGACTTTTTCTATTGCAAGAAATTAACCCTGAAAATTTTTGCCATTGACATATTTTATTGTCACCCAGCCATTAACACCCAGTAAAATTTAAATTCTGAATTTTAAATAGGTCTAAATTATTAAAATCAAGCCAAAACATAAAAAATCATAAACTTCAATGCGTGATTTCCTCCGAAAAGGCATTAATAAGTTTCTTCCGCTTAACAGACCTTGCACGGTGCACATTAAAATTTTTAATTTGCATACCATACTTGAGTTTTATCACATAGGTCCTCCACCAGAACCGTTTCCGATTCAGCCAATAAACAGAGTTTATGAATTGCCATCTCATGGACCGGACTACCCTGATTCACCAGCACTTCAGGTTACGTCAGATGCAGCAGCGCCTTTGGGTGGTCAGAATCCACCAGCTTTGCTGCCACACCAGCTGGGGGCACCTGCAGCTTTATCTCCAACCGAAGTTTTTCCACAGCAGGGTGGATTGTTAAATTTAGCGGGTCAGTCGAACTTACCGCAACTGGCTTTTGAACCCTCTATTCCAGCTACTGGATTGTCTATTAATAGCGCACAAACACTTCCAGTTGCACAATCAAGTCAATTTCAAAGTGCACTTGGTCAAATAATACAAACTGGCAATGCAATTGAATCGGATCTTCAATCTTTTGGTTTGAGTGCACTCCAGCCGCAAACAATTTCAACTGGAGTGTCAATTAAAGGTATAATAACTTTTTTGTATAACCATATTTTTTCAATATCAATCCAGAAATTTGATAAAACTACAATATATATCAAAAGGTGAGATAGCATACAATCAGTAATTACTTATTGCGTTTATAATTGCAACAATTCATGTAGGACGAGGCGTTTTTGTTGCCAAAAATAACAGAAATCATCAGTGAACGTTCCACACCACAATTTTCCTTAAGAAGAATTTTCAAACTAAAAAATCATTTTATTCTGTTTTTGAAACTTGTTCCATTAAAACCAATGATAAAAATTGTAAATAATTTAAAAATTTATCTTCTTATTGAATTTATATTTATTTAGGTGCTCAAAGTCAAAATCATGGACATTCTCACCACGGATCTGAATCGCAGTTCGGTTAGTTTAGGCTACAAATTAACCCACGATTTGTGCTTTTAACGAAAGATTAACACGTTGAAAATTGTGCGAAGAAAAATGAAAATGTTTATTTAAAATAACCAAAATTGCTTGGATTATTTCGGGACATTTACAATTCTTGGATAGTCTTACATTTGTAAACAAATGTCTAATAAACTTTTCTAACAATTGCTTTTTTTACCTTTTATTAACATAATAACATCATTAAAATATTGTATTAAGTTAATTAGTAATTAATAAATACAGCTTTGATTGCAGTTAAAATACAGCTTTTTAAATAAATTAAAACCTCCATTTGTAATAAGCTTTAAATTGATTAATCACGATAGCTAAATAAAAAAAGATAATTCCTCTCACTTATTTTGGTAAAAGTAGACGGTATTTTTTGTTTGAATGATTTTTATAATAATTTTTATTATTCTTATATACATATTTCTATATATTCTGCATTGAACTAAAATAATTCTAAAATTAAAAAAAAAATTAAAATGCACTAAAATTATAAGCTTGAGGGATAAATTTAACTATTGTTAATTATAAAATACAGCCAAGATAAAATTAACAATTGGAAAAAAATTATAGTGTTTATGTTTACTCTGTAAAGTTAAACCAAAGCTTATGTTTCAGGTTCTAACTTTAGAATAGCTACTGTTTTAACATTTATAAAAATCCGTAATTTGATTTATTTGAATCATAAATTAATTATTTAAATTTTTGAGATACCTATGATTTAAAATAATTGACGCCATTTTATTTAGCGATTTCTGACATTTTTGCTATTCTTTCTGTCAAAAAACACACAACAGTGAGGTGACACAAAATAATTGATACAATAAAAATGTTTAAGAAAATAAACAAAAAAACAAAGCTTACAAGATTTACTTTGTATTTTAGCATTTTGCCATTTTTACCTTCTGACATTTTAAATGGCAAATATCACCTTATAATTCGGGATTTCTTTGCAGGAAATTACTGTTGCAAGCTTTTATTTGTTTTTGCTTCAAATCAATACTAGGAAAACTGGTGCGTATTCCCAAATGGCAAGTTAACTTGATGCTATGGTGCTCAGAACAACTTACAAAATCGTATTTTGCATATCATAAAACTTAATCATGTCATAAATCAAATTTAATAAAACTTAATAATTTAAAAAATACCTAATACTTTAATAAACATTTTAAAATTTAAAAAACTGTAAATAATTCATTTTGTTTTAATTATTTTAAAGTTTTGAAGTGTTTTTTGAACAGTATTAGTTTCAACATAATAAGTGAACCAGGCGTAACTTTCCTGTCGTTAAATTGCTTTTAGTCGACCGACACATTTAGGATATGTGTTATAACTGTGAAACAAAATTTAGTAAAGTTTTTAAGTTATTTTTAATTGGAACGCACATAAAATCGTGTAGTATTAAATTTCAAATCACAAAGTTTGATTTTGGCCAGCATCTTTAATTCCTATGGAAAAATTTCTGTTAAAACTACGATTTACAAGTAATCAGAAAGGTTTAATTACGTTTAGGCTCTTTTTAGTTTTTCAAGTTTATACAATATTGTAATAAAACAAAAATTTGGTTTACAGAATGAAAACGTTGTCATTGTTTGGTTAACTTCATTCAGTACAAAAAGGGTAACACTGCACTGTCATTGCTTTAGACTAGTTTAGTATGATTACTTTTTTTAAATTTCTATATTATTCAGTCCAAGCTTTTGGAATTCTTTCTTTATAAGCGTCATGTTTTGTGCATAAGGTTTTTTTTTCGGTTTTTAACACAATTTGTGATTTGCCTTTATTAATTATGAATTAAAAACTGTTTTTGTTGTTAGAAACTACTTAAAATGTAGTAATAAGTGTTTTTATGTGCCTAAATACTAACAGTGAAATTTTAAAAGTAACATAAAACCGCAAACAATAAAATGCTAGAGCTAAAAAACCTACTTTCTTTGGCATAAAGCAGGATAAACAAGGCCGATATTACTTGGCACTAACTGCAAAAGCAATTATTATAACAATACTATAACAATATAAATCACAATATAAGTAGCTGTATTTGGCGTTCATTTTTTTCTATGTAAAACAAATATTTAAAATAAAATTATTTAGTTATTTGAACTTACTATAAACAGCAAATTAGGGCGCGTTCACACCTGATCTCTGTTTCCAGATCTAAGTTTAATGTTCTTTAACGTCTGATATGCAATTATAATTAATATCGTTTTTTTTTTGTTTGGTTAATGATGAACCTTTTTTATCAACTCCAGATTTTTTTTAAATCATAATATAGTTTAGTTATTATTAGAAAGTGATAATAACTAAACGCAAAAAAGAATAAAAACACGCATTTTTTAAATGTGATTTTATAGTTTTCTCAACAGTGAATTTTATATAAAAGTTTTTTATTGTGGAAATATCTGTAATAAATCGAAATTTACTAAGTTTTTTTCCTTGTTTTTGTGTTAGGCGTTTAGTAAATGAGACAAGACTACTATGTAGTATGTTTTCAGAATAGTTTGACAATTTTTATATTAAAATTTTTTTAAAAACACGTAGTGGTTTTTAAAACGGCTGTTAAAATAATCGAAAGTGAAATTAAAAATTGGGTTTTACACAACCTGACACAAGCATATATAAAAAACAACATTGTGTTTTTCTAAAAATTATCATCTACATAATTATATTAAATTTCTGTTTAATTAAAATATATTAATGTAAAGTTTATTAAAAAGTTTAATGTATTAAATCCTGCTGTTAAAACTAGAAAAAGCAGGAACATTTCTTTTAACCAAATATGAAAAACAACTTCGGAATGAACAATAAAAATGTTTTTGTGTCTTTACAAAAAAGTAAATGTTTTTGTGTCTTCATGTTTTTGTAAAAATGTTTTTGTGTCTTTACAAAAAAGTAAATGTTTTTGTGTCTTCATGTGTCTTTGTGTTTTTGTGTCTTTATAAAAATGTTTTTGTGTCTTTACCTAAAAAAACATTGAAAGAATTTGAAAACATAATTAGCATTTTTCAAATTAATTTAGAAAACAGAAGTTACTAATTTTTTGCTAAAACTTGTGGCTGAGCTTAAAAACGTTTACTGGAGCTTGTGTGTTGAAAAATTTAATATAATTTTTCATACATTGTTATTCAATTTTATCTAAGTAATTCTAAAACTACAAAAAGAACTATTCGAGTTCAACTTCAACTCCTAAGTGAGATATTGCTAAATCTGGTTGTTATTGTTTTGTAAAAACTTATGATGTTTATTTATTTCATGTTTTTTGTTTAAAAATTCTGATATATTAATTTTATTTCTCTAGCAAAGAATAAATCTGAATTTTTTTCGACACATGTTAACTCTATTCAAAAAGCTTTACTATGTAAATATTTCTTGAAATTGAATTAAAATAATACAAAAGCATAAGCGAAAAATTATGTTAAAAAAATTTTAAAAAATTACTGACAATTTTTTTTTCATTCTTTACATAGTGTCGATCTATTTGTAAAATCATGTTACAAAATTAATTCAACGTTTACAAATAGGGTTCAAAGAAAGGTTAAACAAAATCGTGGTTGGAACTGAAGAAGTTGAATCATTCATTACTGACGGTGATGATGATTTCGATTGGGAAAACTTCGCAGAAGGAGAAGTAAGCATATATGTATACTTGATTTATTATAACGAATTCTTACCAAACCGTATATTCGTTAAAACAGAATTAATGAATAAAATGAACTAAAATCGAATGCCATCAGGAAGCGTTATTACTTAAACACTCAATGTTGTTGGATAATGCCAGCGGTTCATTTTAAATCCATTTCAAATCCATTTCCAAATAATTGAAATGATTAAAGAATACCGTGCGTATTTCTATTATTGTTTTCTAATTTTTTTATACTTTTTCTTCGCGGTGGGGGGCTGTCGCGACCGCTCTGTCGTTTCTACAGAGCCGTTGAGTTTAGTAGGGAATTTGTCTGCATTATTAATTTAACACCTTTTTAAATTGGCTCTTTTGTAAAAAATAGATCTCCACTATTTTTGACTGGTAGAAAGACTTTTGTATTTTGTTCAACTGTGTGTTTGTATGCATATGTATATCTACCAAAATTAATTATTAGCCTTTCTATAAAACGGAACAAAAGTCATTTTTTGTTAAATCAAAAGTAATTAAATATGGAAACCAACTTCTTATACTTATAGAGAGTTATAGAGGGAAGATCAACCCAAGGTCTTGTAGAAAAACGTTTGTATTGTGTTCTACTGTTTGTGTGTATGCATATGTATATCTACCAAAATTAATTATTAGCCTTTCTGTAAAATGGAACAAAAGTCATTTTTTTGTTAAATCAAAGGTAATTAATTATGGATATATTTGATGTCTAGACGCATCACTCTTAACTAAGCTCCGCTCACAAAAATACACATATCAAAAAATTATGTTAAAATATGTCCTGAGTCTCGAAAAGAAAATTTGGCGCGTTTGCTAATGTTATGTGCGCGTTTTTGAAACGCACTCCTGAAAATATAATAAAATCCGTAATTATAAATACTGAAAATACATGTTGCAGTTAATCCTTTGTTCGCAAAAGTTGTCAAAACTTGTGCAATATTGAGGCTATTTTAAACCAAACTATCGTTTTATTTGTACTTAAACAAACAACAAATTTTTGTTATCAGAATATTATATTTTTCTCTTTGTTATTCGTATTTTGCAATCCCAATTACAAAAAATAAATAACGGCTAATAAAATATCAAATTCTGATAACACCACTGTGTTGTTCATTTAAATACAAATAAAACGATGGTTTGGTTTTAAAATATCCTCAATATTGCACAAGTTATGACTAGACTACTTTTGCAAGCAAGAGGTGAATTGCAACATGTAACATGTGCAACATGCACATTTGTTTGATACCTCGCTTGTAAAAATCGATCCAATATTTGTTGAGATATTGCGTTTTAAGTACAAAAAACCTGTGATTTTTTCGCTAAAACACGAAGTTTAGGAACTCATTTGTTGTTTTACTCGCTTTTTTTTAAATTTAGGATTAAGGATTTAATCTTAGTTTTAATATTAACCCGTTCCCGAGATAGCTTTTTTCCGTCACTACGATGAAACATTCCTGCGAGATGGTAGTATCTTCCGCTTACTATTGTGGTTTAAAAACTTAATACAAAAGTTTTTGCTGTTTAAGCACGACAGTAGCCAACAATATTTGCGCACAAAGCTAAGTGAGCAAACAACCCAGTAAGCGAGCAATTTGAAATAATTAGGTGTGTGTGCGTTCAAAAAAATGGTGGATTTTTTTTAAATTTCAAAGCAAATGCAAAATCCAGGGGTCACAGAAAAATACAACTACCGTAAAAACAGAGTAAAGGTTATTATAAGAACAATTAAGTTTACAAAACTTTAAACATACGGCTTAATGCTAGCTACTTACATATCTATCTAAGTTTTAAAATCTCTTTTTCTAGTTCTCTGATATATGTAAATGAAAACAGTTTCTTTGTTTTATAAAAAAGGTATTTTATTCATGATATATAATATATTTGAATTTATTCATAGAGTGATGGGATTATTGGACTGATAGTTGGAAGTGAGCCAGATAATAATGAAGAATACAACAGCTACCCTGATGATTTACAATCTCAGGAGGTAAGAGTTATAAAATCTCAAAGTAAGCTTAAACGTGCGGTACAGAGACAAACTTTTGTTGTCCTTGGTTTTGCTAATTTTTGGCAAAACACCCTTGCTCCTGATACCCCACAAAATCGTTTGTTAAAATATCTTTAGTGGTTCTGAGTTGTAAACCCTTAAAACAGTGTTGTTAAAATATCTTTAGTGGTTCTAAGTTGTAAACCCTTAAAACAGTGTTTTACAGTGAACCGCTGACGATATTTTGACGAAAAAAAATTTCTGTTGTATTAGGGACAGGGGTATGATTTTCACGAAAATTTATCAAACTATAAAACAAAAAGTGTGACTAATGTACTCTACCTTTTAGTTTTTGATTTTTGCAATTTTGGATAAGCGGTTTGTGCAACAACAACACTGCTTTACTATTGTTCAACGTGTTGGATGTGCGCCGCCAAAACTGCCGCCAAACTGCCGCCATTTAGGAACTAAGGCGTTAAAGTAAAAAAAATTATAATAAGACGGTTTAAACTAATTCAAAGTTTATTTATCTAACTTTTAAAATTTACAAAAATGTGTAATAAATATAAACTTGGTTTTACTCGACTTTTTTTAAAGTCAAGTTTACGCGTTACTAAGCAAAGCCTAAAAAACAACCTAAATTTTCTTTGTTCAGCTATTTGTTAAAGTTTAGGTTGTTTTTAAGGCTTCGCTTAGGCTTATTAACGCATAGGCTTAACCTTAAAGAAAAGTCGAGTAAAACCGAGTTAGCCTATATTGCGCGCTGAAAAATTCGCGCGGCGCGCGCTGAAAATTGGTAACTGCTTTGCTCACCTACTTTCGAAAAAGAAGATCTCCGTGAAGAAAAACAACCAGGTTTTGTTTTAAATTTTTTTGTATAATCAAAAATTAACAGTTTTTTGTACTCTCTAAAGTGTATTCATAAATTTATAACAAAAAATTTATGGTTGTTGACAAATTTTTCAAATGATTTTCACCCATTCGAGTTTTTTTTTAAAAACCATAAAATGTTTTGTTTTATATGAATAAGATAAAATCATTGAGTTTTTAAAAAAATGAATTCCGTGGAGCATGACGAACGAGTAA